>VIAB01000348.1:112364-152357 GCA_009801035.1 Oophaga pumilio | reverse complement strand
ACTCCCACATTAATCATGTGATCAATGACATATTCAGATTTTCATAAACTTAGTGATCATAATACTCCCTAAACAATCGAGAGCAGCACTGACTAATATCAGCAGAATGTTGTTGATGCTGCTTCTTGGGCCATGAACCTATAGTGTACAGAGAATAATGTAATTGCATGTAGGGGAAACTCTAAGCTGATTTTTGGATATAATAAAAATGAGCCAATGGCATCTTAAATTACTTACAGATCACTAAATGTTTTAAAGAATCTGTCAGCAGGTTTTTCCCACCTAATGAGACAGCAGCATAATATAACGACAGAAGCTCTGATTCCAGTGATCTGTCACTTACTGGGCTGCTTGCTGTAATTTTCATAAAGTCACTGTTTTATCAGGAGATTATCAATAGAGGACTTTTTACTATGCGTTTGCATAGTATACTCTGAAAGCTACCAATCAATGGTGCGAGCGGAGTTATACAGAGCTCAGCACTCAGAGAAATGATTAGGTCTGCAGAAGATAAAACTATGAATTTATAAAAAAAAAAATACAAAACTCAGCCAAGTAAGTGACACATCGCTGGAATCAAAGTCTGTGCCCCTAAAAATGCTGCTCATAGATGGTAGCAAAAACCTGATGATAGATTTCCTTTAAAACATTATTCCGGTCCTCGTATGTGTCTGCAAACACATACATCACAGACGGCCTCCACATGGAAAAGGGAAGGATGGTTTATTACCATATCTGCCTTCCTGATCAGTTTAGGAAACAGTGCTTCCTCCGCCCATCCTAGTGATCATGTGATCGCCTGCTGTGGGAAGGGAGCATGAGCTGCTGGGTCTTATGTTCAGCACTGGACTCAGAAGGCAATGTGTGAAATAAAAGATCAAAAAAGAAAGAAAAATCAATGAAAGAAAGACACTGTCAGTCCAAATTGCTTTATCTAACTGCAAAAAAAGCAAACATATGTCCAATATATAAACATAATTGTTCTGGAAAGGGGAAAACAACTTAAAATGCATTTTTCTGGCCATTTAAGGTCGAGCAAAAATTATTTGAATAACCAAACAAGAAAAAAATTTTTTAGAGCTCTTAAAACCGCATATGTGAAAAATAAAATATGCTTTATCATCAGTGGGGGGAAATGGCCCTGTCTTGAACTGGTTAACCATGCTAGCTCCATTATTTCCTTTTCCAATAGTTTTTATTGGTATTTTAAAATTTTTAAAGGGTATGGATAATAGGGTAGGGAAGTAAAGTTAAGGTAGGAAAGGAAAGTAGAACAAGGGAAAATGGATAGGAGAGAAATAAAAGAAAACCCCTATAAAAATAGGGGAAAGACAGGCATACATACAAGTACCATTAAAGATTTACATAAAGTAGAGCAAATGTAGTGAATTACAATATTAAATAATAGAACATCATACAATGCGTCAGATAGGACGATAATTTACACTAAAGGCAGAGATGCTTATTACAAGCGCCAATATGTCCATTAGCTTTGCAATAAATAAAGCAATACACATAGCATTAAATTTCCACGGCTTATTACCAACAGCTATACATAGACTCAAAAAAACTATTTTAACGCATGTAGTACATAAAAAAAAGAATATGCTTAATTTCAGCACCTAAAAATAAAAAATTAGTGCACAAGTTATGTCACAAATTTACATAGAATATCTATTCGCATAGCAAGTATATGAAGGCCTGTCACGTCCGGTTACACTTGTATGTGACCCTAAGACCAAGTGGAGGTAAAGTCTGGTTCATTTAAAGGCCATAAAGTGGAATATAATTCTTTTAAAAACTATTGTCCCAAAATGAAGATATTAAAAAAGAACATAGCTATTGTACAGTTCAGGTCGCTCATTTTGGAAGAAGATCAGATTTAGGCGGCGAGGAAAGTCCAGGAGAGGTGTTAGAAGGAATTATTCCAGCAGATTTTAAGAAGTCGATTCCTTCTTCCGGAGAGGAAGCAGAGATTATTTTAGATGCAAATTTCACTTGCAAGGTAGAAAATTGAGTCCAATTGTAGGAAATTCCACTATGCAGGAGCTCACGAGTTGTATAGTAAAATGATTTACGCTTTTGTAGGGTGACTCTAGACAGGTCCTTGACGAACATCAGGTGATTATACAAGGACTGTAGGAGTATTGGATCTTTTGACAACCCCAAAAGAGTATTCCTTACCCAGTTGGGGTAAAATGAGACTATAACATCTCTATTCACATTTGAAGGTAAAGAAGGAAGTCTACGTATTCTGAAGACCTTTTCAATCAAATTGGTTTCCTTAAGCTTTGGGATCAAATGAGAAGTCATCGAAGTGATGTATTTTTTTAGTTGTGAAGGCTGCACTGATTCTGGGATTCCTCTGATCTTTAAATTATTTTTCCGTTTATAATCCTCAAAGTTAGCCAAGGAATCTTTAAAGTTGGTAAAGTCTTTTTGTATTTTATCCAGGGAATCTGAGAATGTAGGGAGAATCTGAGGTTGATTTAAATACGAAGTTGAATTCTTAGTTGAATTTGGATAAGAGTCATCAGTTAAACGCAGCAAAGTATCTTTAAAGAGATTTTGAACGAAAGCTTCAGATGCCTTAGATTCTTTTTGTTTGGAGGAATTTCCCTGAATAGTAAGATTCTCCACAGAAATGTCTAATGATTCCAAAAAAGCTTTACACATCCTGGCTGAAAAACCTTCTGTTGGATAGTTGTCTGAGGCAGGTATGGCGTCTATTCATGAATTATCTCACGTTTGGTATCCCCCTCTAAAAAAGAGTGTGACGATGAAAACTCACCAGAGACCCCGTCAATGGAGGAATCACTCACATGATCGTCATATGAATCAGCCTCCACAACAAATTCCTCTGACTAGAGACTATCAAGATCGTCCAACGAATTTAAGGAATTTTCTGATTGACCCAATTGATCCTTCATGTCACAATTGTCACCAAAAGATGATTGAGCAGACACAGGACGGCCATCATTAAGTACATGAGTAGCACCATCCTCCTTCAATATTCTGGTGTGCTTCCCCTTAAAATTCAGGAATACTAGTTAAGGGCATAGACGATATAGCTCCATTTTTATCTTCTGTGGCTGCAGTGTCTTTTGCCTGAGTTACCCTCCTCCAGTAACATGATTCATATCACCAGAGGGGATTGTACATCTGTAAATACAGGAATGGATGGCTATGCATTACTTACCACTGCCTGTGGTAAATTAGCAGCCCCGTTCAGTTGATTTGTTAAGTGCTTATCTTTGTTTGTTGTATAAGTAGAGGCTCCTCTCCTTAAGAACTGGCCCTTCTTTTTAGCTCCAAAATTATCCTCTTCAGAGCGACCATCTATTCCATCCCGGATGATCGACAATTGCATGGCGCTTTCCTCTAACTTCTTCTGCGGCTCCTGTGCCCGACTCCCTCTGTTGCAGACTGTCCTGGGGACGAACACAGGAGCATCGGATTGGAGAGTCCCTCCTGCATCTCGCCGTACTGTAGAAGTCCCAGCGAGCACCCGCGGCACAGAAGCCGCTGAGTCACTTCTAGCTCTCCCCAGCCGCGTCTGCTGCTTCCCGACGTCCGGACCCAATGCGGCATCCCGACGCTTCTTCACATTGCTGTCAGGTGGCGCTGAAGCTGCAACAGGAGCCAGTTTCCCCTCTGCAGGTAACCCACGGGCCGGCAAGTCTCTTGAGAGCCCCGATTTTACCGGGGTTAGGCGGGTACTGTTTACTTGAAGTATCGGTCTGAGTTGTTCACTTCCAGCTCGTAGTGGGCCTCCACCGGGTTTCCTCCCGCCGCTTGCTTGTCCTGGTGGAGGATTCTTCTTTATGGAACCAGCTCCTTGCTTCTTGTAGTCGGCTCCATGCATGTTTCTTCAGCTATTAATTTTAAAACTCCGCTCTTTTAGTAAGCTTAAGCCGCTTAATTAGGGGATTTGCAGGAGCTCCTGAGACACAAGTCTTCTCCCTTCCCCTGCAAACCACGCCTCCCCCAGCTCCATTATTTCCTGACCCGGAACCATCTCCTGGCAATTCTCTCCCTATGTACAATGCCGCGGACTGTACACACATAGGGAGAGAGACAAGAGAGGGCCAACTAGAATGGGGACAAGCAGGCCGATTACAGCCTAATACTTGTCAGCTCAGACATGAAGTCTCCATCCAGCTTTTCCCAATATGTATACTGGCTGCAATCCAGTGTCTTATTCATGCCGCCCATGTTTCCGGAAGCATGAATCTGATGACAACCTCCCTTTAATTGAGTTCAGTGGAAACTATGTACATCATAATTCTGCTTCATTATGGATTCATGACTTAAAGGTAACCTGTCAGGCAATTCATGCTATCCAAACGACGGGCAGCATGAATCGCGGCCTGACTGCACGATTGGCGCAAAGTATATTATTGTCTGAAGCACTCCAGCTTTTCAGAGAAAATTTAGTTTTTATGGAAGGACCTGTCAATCACCTGTAGCAGCACTGGGAAGAGCCGGCCAGGGGCAGGGCCGGACTGGTTGGCTATGGTATCCTACGTGATATCCTGCCCAATGTCTCCTGTGATGTATGTGCTCCAGCCTCACTGTCTCTTGTGATATATATGCTCCAGCCCTACTGTCTCCTTTGATGTACATGTTTCAGCACCAATGTTTCCTGTGATGTATATGCTCCAGTCTCAATGTCTCCTTTGATGCATATGCTCCAATCTGCAGTTCATTCTGCCTGTTGTTAGAGCAGCATGAATTTTCTGACCGATTCCCTGTAATACCTCATCGCTTGACTTTTCTTAGTACTTTACAGCAAAGATGGTAGAGTTTATTTGGCTTAAAATGCCTGGGATTTCCTGCCACTGTACATGCAGAGCATTTGATAGCTACAGTTAGGTCCATATATATTTGGACAGAGACAACATTTATCTAATTTTGGTTCTAGACATTATCACAATTAATTTTAAACAAAACAATTCAGATGCAGTTGAAGTTCAGACTTTCAGCTTTAATTTGAGGGTATCCACATTAAAATTGGATGAAGGGTTTAGGAGTTTCAGCTCCTTAACATGTGCCACCCTGTTTTTAAAGGGACCAAAAGAAATTGGCCAGATTAAATAATTGTAAATAAAATGATAATTTCTAGTACTTGGTTGAAAACCCTTTGTCGGCAATGACTGACTGAAGTCTTGAACTCATGGACATCACCAGACGCTGTGTTTCCTCCTTTTTGATACTCTGCCAGGCCTTCACTGCGGTGGTTTTCAGTTGCTGTTTGTTTGTGGCCCTTTCTGTCTGAAGTTTAGTCTTTAACAAGTGAAATGCATGCTCAATTGGGTTGAGATCAGGTGACTGACTTGGCCATTCAAGAATATTCCACTTCTTTGCTTTAATAAACTCCTGGGTTGTTTTGGCTTTATGTTTTGGGTCATTGTCCATCTGTAGTATGAAACGACGACCAATCAGTTTGGCAGCATTTGGCTGGATCTGAGCACACAGTATGGCGCTGAATACCTCAGAATTCATTTGGCTGCTTCTGTCCTGTGTCACATCATCAATAAACACTAGTGACCCAGTGCCACTGGCAGCCATGCATGCCCAAGCCATCACACTGCCTCCGCAGTGTTTTACAGATGATGTGGTATGCTTTGGAACATGAGCTGTACCACGCCTTCGCCATACTTTTCTCTTTCCATCATTCTGGTAGAGGTTGATCTTGGTTTCATCTGTCCAAAGAATGTTCTTCCAGAACTGTGCTGGCTTTTTTAGATGTTTTTTTAGCAAAGTCCAGCCTACCCTTTTTATTCTTGATGCTTATGATTGGCTTGCACCGTGCAGTGCACCCTCTGTATTTACTTTCATGCAGTCTTCTCTTTATGGTAGATTTGGATATTGATACGCCTACCTCCTGGAGAGTGTTGTTCACTTGGTTGGCTGTTGTGAAGGGGTTTCTCTTCACCATGGAGAGTATTCTGCGATCATCCACCACTGTTGTCTTCCGTGGGCGCCCAGGTCTTTTTGCATTGATGAGTTCACCAGTGCTTTCTTTCTTTCTCAGGATGTACCAAACTGTAGATTTTGCCACTCCTAATGTTGTAGCAATTTCTCGGATGGGTTTTTTCTGTTTTTGCAGCTTAAGAATGGCTTGTTTCACCTGCATGGAGAGGTCCTTTGACCGCATGTTTCCTTCTCAGCAAAACCTTCCAAATGCAAACACCACACCTCAAATCAACTCCTGCCCTTTTATCTGCTTAATTGAGAATGAAATAACGAAGGGATTGCCCACACCTGTCCATGAAATAGCCTTAGAGTCAATTGTCCAATTACGAAGGTGGCACATGTTAAGGAGCTGAAACTCCTAAACCCTTCATCCAATTTTAATGTGGATACCCTCAAATTAAAGCTGAAAGTCTGAACTTCAACTGCATCTGCTTTGTTTTGTTTAAAATTCATTGTGGTAATGTCTAGAACCAAAATTATATAAATGTTGTCTCTGTCCAAATATATATGGACCTAACTGTATAACTCCAGCACTTCTCTGTCATTTAGTGTCATTTGTGGTTCTGCGCTCTCTGAACCGTATCGGTGTGCCAAAATTGTGCCATTTATCACATCATAAATATCCCCATACCTCTTTCTTCTGCTCCTCACATTTACTTTGATCTGAGCAGCATATTTTATGTATGCCACTCAGAATATTTAAAGGTGCAATTTCACACACAAACATATTGAGCAGATGTTAATTATGAGTTTTATTAGCATCATTAATTAATTCAAACATGGCAAAAAAAATCTTTTTTCCAGTCCATTGAATGCGTCGCTGTCATTACATATTCTGTTTTCTTTTCATCAGATCAGATCACATAGTATTGTGTGTAAGAGCAGAACATTTGTTGGACTTATGTTCTTTGTAAGATGTAGGTTTTAGTATATCTTTGCATATTCTATTTCTGATACTGACTATTTTGATGTATTATTTTTTTTCATTACATTGTTCTGGATAAATTTTGATCTGTAGGTGGAAAAAAAATCTACATTACCGTAATTCTACATCTCATTGTCTCATTTTGTACAATGAAATATATCTCTATATATTTTCTTATATTTAACATTCTCTTCCTTGAAGAATAAGAAAACATTCTAAGTCCATGGGTTTTTTCCATTTCCCAGCAGTTTATGTACGAGTCTCTTGTACATCATACAGACTGAGGAAGGCTGGGACCTTTTACTAATTTGAGCAGAGTTGGGAGATGAGGTCAATTTTTTGCTAATGTTACATTTGAAATCCCAGATTTTCTATAGATACAATGACTAAATAAAAAACATATACACCAATAAGCCATAACATTAAACCCACATGATTATTATTTTATAGTTCTCCTTCATTTTACCAAAAGAGCTCTGTCCTGTTGAGGGATGCATTCCACAAGACCTCTTAAGGTGTCCTCTTTTAGCTGGCACCAGAACTTTAGCAAGTTCTGTAAGTTCCGCGTTGGGGCCTCCATGGACCTGCATTGTTTTTCCAATACAGTTGCTTGATTACCTTATGACTTTATCATGTTCCTGAAACCATTCCTGAAGATTTTTTTGCCATGTGGAAGGCTGTATTAACCTGCTGAAAATGGCCTTCAGCATACCAGTGAGGGAATACCATTCCCTTGAAGGAGTAGCATATTTCCCTTCAATAATGTTTAGGTAAGTGGTACATTTCGAAGTAAAGGAGAAAGCAGAAAAATCCAGCTCACAGATGAAATCCAAAAAAGTGCAATTTATTTTCTAAGGTACATGAAGCAAAGATAAAAATTGTGTGTTGACAAAAGAAAATATAGGCATCTTTTGACGCATTTCGAGTTACATGCGCTCTTTGTCAAGATTTTGAAGTAAAGCCTACATGAAAGACAGGACTTATGGTTTCCCAACAGAACGTTGCCCAGAGCATCTCACTGCCTCCCTCTGCCTGTCTTCTTCTCACAATGCATCCTTGTGCCATCTCTTCTCCTGGCAAGTGACTCGTATGAACCAGCATGCTGTCCAAACGGCGGGCATGACAATACAGTGCCTGGCATTTTGAGAACAGGGGAAGTCTCTGAGACTTTATTTGCACACTGAGCATCAGCCACTATTGGAACATTAGATTCTAAGATTCTAATAACTGGAGTAGACATCACACAATATCGGGACACATGTTCTTTATACATGTTCCTGATGAGCCGAGAGAGGCAAAACGCGTTGAAGCACTAATTTATGCATGGCAGGTGGCAAATGACAAGATGAGTTTCAGTCTGTTTTTGTTTGATGTGACAATGTAGCTTTCCCTTGTATATTTATCTGAACTTGAGTCCTGAGACTATATACCACAGTGCGGATTGCACATTGTCTTCATTAGTCTTGCATTATATATGTCACCGGTTTCCTAATGTGTTCTATTTCATTGATTTTATCTTTTGGGGTCTAGGGTCCCCTTTAGACATAGGATTGTTCTATGTTTATTGCTAGGGGTCCCTCTAGGTATTGGGTAGAGGGTTTCCCTAGTGGCTGTAGGGTATATCAGGGTCCCTAGGGACAGTCATCGTGGAGCAGGAGCGCCACAACCTTTTCCCCCCTTGGGTGCCAACCTCCGCAGCCAGGAAGGTGTGAGCCTAGGTGACATACCAGGGACTTCTACACTACCCCCATAGTTTTATCCATATGGTTTTTTGAGCACGTTTTGTTTTTGTGTTGTCACTTTTTCTCGTGTGAACCAATTTTTTGGTTGTTTTAATTTTGTAGCTAATAAAGTATAATTTTAATAGGGATTATATATGATTTTTGATTTGAGACCCTATATGTATCCTCATTTGAAGTGACAATAACTGGAGTGGAACCTTGATGTAGGATACTAGGTATTATAGCCATATTGTTCAGAATTATCTGGTGATTTTATATGAAATAGTATGATTTGACAAATATTTTATATATCTGCTATTGGGCATTTCTGGTATTTTTAGTAATATGTAGTTATTAAATATTGTATGTATTTATGTTTTAAGTAACATCTGAGAAACATGGCTAGATGATCTTAATATATTCCCAGAGGAAGCCAACATTGGCGGAACTCGAGTTGTGATTGTTATATTCACTTTTTTATTTTATGTTTGTGAGTATAAAAATACACTTCTGGCCACCTAAGACATTTTTGCACTATTTGTTTGAAATCTTCCCTTGGACAGATGTGATTGTGTTGGTATGACCAGGGTGCAGAGTTCTTGTGGTAGGAGGCAGAGGAATATGGTTTTCCATTTATGACTAGTGTTCACAGAAGGAATAGATATTACAACTTTTCATACTTGAGTAAACCTGTTTATCGCAGGAAGTACTGTTTTATATTAGGCTTTCTTCACATGCCCATTTACCTTTTCGTATTGTCTGTTCTATTTAGTGCAGACGGACGGAAGAGATACATTGACTTAGAATCTTGCACCTTCCTGTTGGAATTGGATGCTGAGTGGCCCCATTGATTTATATGTGATTATTATTATTATTATTTATTTCTATAGCACCATTGATTCCATGGTGCTGTACATGAGAAGGGGTTACATACAGATTACAGGTATCACTTACAGTAAACAAACTAACAATGACAGACTGATACAGAGGGGAGAGGACCCTGCCCTTTCGGGCTTACATTCTACAGGATTGTGGATCCATCTGATTTGCATTTGTAGTTTATCTTTACAGTGAAAAAAAATGCCTGCATTCAGAAATTTTCATCCACTCTAAAAATTCACAGAATGCTAATTCTGTTTATTTGTTCTGCATATCTATTGTCAACTGTGCAGGTATTTAAACATAGATTTAATGTTGTTAAAAATCCTTAAATGGGTTGTCTAGGACTTTTCCATTAATTGCCTACTCTTAGGATAGGTCAACAATATTTGACCGTTGGGGGTGCAATATCCGACATCCCTGCCTATGAGCTATTGTCGGTGCTGGCTGCGGCCCAAAGTGCTCAGTTGTGGAGCTGTACAGCTCTGCCAACAGTATTGTTGCTGCAGTTGGGTGCTGCACATCTGCCACTATTGATTCGAATAGGGGACTGATGTGCAGAACCCCACTGCAGCCACTACACCATTGACTTAACTGTACTTTGCAGCTCTATAACTGAGCGCTTCTGGCTGCTGCTGGCATTGGGAACAGCTGATCGATAGGGGTGCCGGGTGTCACACCCCCAATAATCAAACATTGATGACCTATTCTAAGGGCAGGCCATCAATGTAAGAGTCCCGGACATCACTTTTGATCGTTGCAGCAGTAGGATGCTTGCATTGGTTGCGTAGTATACATTGAGCTGCAAATATATGATGTAGAGATGCAGATTTCCCCAGCCAGATATTTTGTATACCTCCATATATCTGCAAAGTTTTCTTCACCCTACAGTCACATGGTGGTCCTTGGAGTGGAAAAAAATGTTCACAAGACATGGTTTGGTAGCTTCAGTTTAAAGTTAAGTTCTTTTGCCAATGTATGGCAATATGCAGTAGATTGTAACTAGCAATGGTGTCTTTTTCGGAATACTGGTATTTATGTAGACAGGTTGAAAATGAGCTTAACTGATGATTGTGTGTTATTGATCATTAAACATTTATGCCAGCAGGTGTAGACATTGAGGAGGGTCTATATCTTAAATAACACCCAAGGTAGTCCTAAGCTCTGTTGTGCTGTATCTCATCCCTTTTCTAAATGGAAGAAGGAAATACATAGAGGAGCTGTATATTAAAAGTACATTTTAATTTACCTCTGGGGTCTTTCCAAGATTCCTTTTAAATAGTTAACACAGTACAAGACAAATTGGAATGATAAATCTTGTTCTTGAGTTACACATTGAAATATTAATTTAGCTATAATTATTCTTATAAGTTAGAATAAAATGTATCGGAAAGTGATCCATTTACCCTTTATGGCAAACCATGTGGTGGTTTTCATGCTCGTGTTCACATGCTGTAGAGCAGTCTGTGGACTGTTTGTGGCCTGCGATGACCTTTTCTCTGGCCTCTAGGCAGATTCTCAAAGTTCACAGTGCTTGGGCCGGCGGTTGCGTTTTGCTGACCACTGGCCCTTTAATTCCTTCTTGCACTGCGAGCACGCGCATGCAACGTTCACTACTGAACGCTGCAGCGCATCCGTTGAGCGATTATATCCGGACACAGGTCAGTACCAGCGTCTATACTTATTATGTGGGCAGAGTTAGCTCACGATGCGCGGCCGTTCCAGAGATGATTACAGCAGCAACCCCTGTTTCTCTTGTAATGTATATGCTCCAGCTCCACTATGTTGGGTGATGTACATGCTATAGCCCCATTGTCTCATGTGATGTAAATGTTCCGACCTCTCTGTCTCATGCGATGTGCATGTTTCAGACCCAATGTTTCCTGTAATGTATATGCTCTAGTCCCAATGTCTACTGTGATGTATATGCTCCAGTTCCAATGTCTCCTGTGAGGTATATTCTCCAGTCCCAATGTCTCATGTGATGTACATTCTCCATCTCCACTGTCTCCTGTGATGTACACTGCTCAAAAAAATAAAGGGAACACTTAAACAACAGAATATAACTCCAAGTAAATTAATCTTTTGTGAAATCAAACTGTCCACTTAGGAAGCAACACTGATTGACAAGCAATTTCACATGCTGTTGTGCAAATGGAATAGACAACAGATGGAAATTATTGGCAATTATCAAGACTCACTCAATAAAGGACTGGTTCTGCAGTTGGGGACCACAGACCACATCTCAGTACCAGTGCTTTCTGGCTGATGTTTTGATCACTTTTGAAAGTTGGTTGTGCTTTCACACTCATGGTAGCATGGGACAGATTCTACAAGCCACACAAGTGGCTCAGGTAGTGCAGCTCATCCAGGCTGGCACATCAATGCGAGCTGTGGCAAGAAGGTTTGCTGTGTCTGTCAGCGTAGTGTCCAGAGGCTGGAGGCGCTACCAGGAGACAGGCCAGTACACCAGGAGACGTGGAGGGGGCCGTAGGAGGGCAACTACCCAGCTGCAGGACCGCTACTTCCGCCTTTGTGCAAGGAGGAACAGGAGGAGCACTGCCAGAGCCCTGCAAAATGACCTCCAGCAAGCCACAAATGTGCATGTGTCTGCACAAACTGTTAGAGACCGACTCCATGAGGATGGTCTAAGTGCCCGACGTCCACTGATGAGTGTTGTTCTCACAGCCCAACATCATGTAGGATGCTTGGCATTTGCCACAGAACACCAGGAATGGCAAATTCGCCACTGGCGCCCTGTGCTCTTCACAGATGAAAGAAGGTTCACACTGAACACATGACAGACGTGACAGAGTCTAGAGACGCCGTGGAGAGCGATCTGCTGCCTGCAACATCCTTCAGCATGACCGGTTTGGCAGTGGGTCAGTAATGGTGTGGGGTGGCATTTCTTTGGAAGGCCGCACAGCCCTCCATGTGCTCGCCAGAGGTAGCCTGACTGCCATTAGGTACCGAGATGAGATCCTCAGACCCCTTGTGAGACCATATGCTGGTGCGGTTGTCCCTGGGTTCCTCCTAATGCAGGACAATGCCAGACCTCATGTGGCTGGAGTGTGTCAGCAGTTCCTGCAAGATGAAGGCATTGAAGCTATGGACTGTCCCGTCCATTCCCCAGACCTGAATCCGATAGAGCACATCTGGGACATCATGTCTCACTCCATCCACCAATGTCACGTTGCACCACAGACTGTCCAAGAGTTGGCGGATGTTGTAGTCTAGGTCTGGGAGGAGATCCCTCAGGAGACCATCTGCCACCCCATCAGGAGCATGCCCAGGCGTTGTAGGGAGGTCATACAGGCACGTGGAGGCCACACACACATTACATTCCACTTTAATTTTGTGGGTGACTCCAAATCCAGGCCTCCATTGGTTAATAAATTTGATTTCCATTTGTGTGCGATTTTGTTGTCAGCACATTCAACTTTGTACAGAACAAAGTATTCAATGAGAATATATATATATTTCATTCATTCAGATCTAGGATGTATTATTTGAGTGTTCGCTTTATTTTTTTGAGCAGTGTATATACTCCAGTCCCACTGTCTCATGTGATGTATATGCTCCAGCCCCAGTCTCTTTTGTGATGTATATGCTCCAGCCCTTCTGTCTCTTGTGATGTACATGCTCCAGCCCCACTGTCTGATTTGATGTACATGTTTCAGCTTCAATGTTTCCTATGCTGTATATGCTCCAGTCCCAATGTCTCCTGTGATGTATTTGCTCCAGTCCCAATGTCTCCTGTGATGCATATGCTCCAGCCCCACTGTCTCCTGTGATGTACATGCTCTAGCCTCACTGTCTCCTGTGATGTACATGCTCCAGCCTCACTTGTCATGTGATGTATGTGTTCCAACCCCATTGTCTCCTGTGATGTACATGTTTCAGCGCCAATATTTCCTGTGATCTTTATGTTATATGTGTCTGTGTTATAACCTTAGTGTTGTGCTCTGAATTGCAGTATGTACAGGGATTTGCTAACATGTCCAAATAATGTGTTGTATTCTTGAAAAATTAGAATCCTTAATGAAATTTGCGGAAAAGTAAGGATACATAAATGCTCTCATAGACAATTGTTTATGCGTTTAATTATATGATCGCAATGAATGATTGAGATGCGATGGAAGATAAGTGCTGAGCACATGCCATACACCCACACCTGACCCCGCTGCACTTGTGCAGTGGATGTCTGTAAGCAGTTTGCGTGTTGTCAGGATTTTCTGGTGCTGGGAGCATGCGGATCTATAATCACAAGTGTGTGATATGCATACATGCGGTTACGGGCCAACTAAACGTGCGTGACCTCCCTCAATACAAGTGAATTGAGCAAGTCCGGATAAGTCTAGTCGGAAGGTAGCCGGTAATATGCATATTGTGTACTTGCTCTCACATGACCACCTGCTCCCAGCTCTGGCATTGAAGAATCCACAGAGCGCGCAGAGAATGACCTCCCACTTGTACTCCAACAACCCCTTTAAATGGCACAAATCTATACGGACTCTTTCTTTGTAGTTTTCTTATTGTTGTGTCCATTTTTACGCAGTTAAAGGAGATTTTTCCCCGAATCTGTTCCATAGGATACATAAATTCTATGGACCAGAAAATCGATATGAAGTCATCACAGTAAGACAGTAGTCTTCAGTAGAATTACAATCTTATAACCAACCCTCCAAAATAACGGAAGGAAAAGGAATGTATAAAATATTCATAACTTTTATTACATTTTCAAAAAGATTCTCAAAATATACATGCAAAAATTTCTAAATTATTATACAGGATGCCTTATGTCAAAAAGACAGGCAATTTCACTGCTCACTGTTGGTTCATTAACATTAGCCCAAATCTAAATGGTAAAGTAGCTTTCTGGATTTTACTATGAATTTAACATTTTTTCTGGTTGTTTACAACATAGCCTAAAATATACCTTGCTACCAATGTATAAATAAAAAATCCTTAGTAAAGTGCCTTAGTGCAAGAGAATGGTATACAAAAGTTATACAAATGTAAACATTAGCTACTGGATGGAGCCCAGAAAGTGTCTTGGTGCATGTAAACAATATTGCAGGTTTAAACAAGCATAATACCATAAGAAGAAAGGTGCATATAGTTTTATTTCAAACTGCACTGTCTCCCACCCCAACGCGCGTTTAGACATTGTCTTTTTCCAGTGACGTGTCTAGATGGAGAGGCTGATGGTAATTTATTACACCCGCTGTCCTATCAGTGCCTGTTTTTACCCTCATGTGACCATCTTTACATATGTGTGGCCAAGCCCCATGTATGTCGTCACAAAACAAATCCCCGCTTATTGGTACATGGACCATCACGTCAACGCAATTAATACTTCCCCCCCCTATAGCGGTGATGAACCGCATGCATTTCACCAAAGCGGAAGTGAAAGCTAACCCCGGTGCTGGGCACTGGCATCCAGGTGGTGACGGCGCATGCGACCTCGGCGCCACGGCAACAAAGATCTCCCACCTCCGGTGGCGATGGAGCGCATGCGTTCCACCCAGCTGGGGCCAGGCAAAAGTCATCGCTGACATCAAGTGCCAAAGGAAGGGGATCCCAGCGTGAACGCCAAAAGCGCATGCGCACATCCCGGTACCAGTGAATCAAGTGTAGAATTGGAATTATATACGTGATTATACAAATATGTGGCAGTGATGAATTAAAATATTTTTATGTAAGACACTAACATTTGTATATTTACCTTTTGTATGCCATTCTCTTGCACTAAGGCACTTTACTAGGTATTTTTTATTTATACATTGGTAGCTAGATATACTTTAGGCTATGCTGTAAACATCCAGAAAAAAGGTTAAATTCATAGTAAAATCCAGAAAGCTACTTTACCATTTAGATTTGTGCTAATATTAATTAACCAACAGTGGGCAGTGAAATTGCCTGTCTTTTTGACATGAGGCATCCAGTATAATAATTTTGAAATTTTTGTATGTATAATTTGAGAATATTTTTGAAAATGTAAATAAAAGTTATGAATATTTTATGCATTCCTTTTCCTTCCGTTATTTTGGAGGGTTGGTTATAAGATTGTGACTTCGGAGAGTGATTTTAGTATGTTTAAGGACTAATATGTATACATATTCAGTAGAATTACGTTTGCCTACCTGAAACCGGTCTGGAAACAAACAAAATTAGATACAATCCAGAGTGGTTAAATAATCTATTCCATGCCAGAAGTTTAAACTTAAAGACCCACATTGTTGGAACTTTGTGACCTAGAAAAAAAATCTTAAAGAAGCTCTGGTCCCATCAAATCTTTTATCCTCTTAATATTTTGCAGTCATCATATTATATAGCATTGTATACTTACAATTGCTCATTTTTCCTTTCCAACCAGCTAATTCTCCTCTTTTCCATTAGGTTTATGACTCCACATGATTAAAAACAGACTAGCTGAATCCTTCTAAGCTCTATGTAGAAATAGGAGGTGAATTTTCTCTGCACATGTCATGATTCATTGCAAAAGTCCCTGGCAGGAGGAGGAGGGAGCAGCTGGGTCAGGAGATGGAGGGGAATGATAAAGGCAAGGACAAGAGACTTCCTGTTTCTACATAGAAAAAATATTTCACTGGGTAGAAAGACAAAATGAGCAATTGTAAGTACACAGTGCAATATAATATGACAAGTGCAATATATTAACAGGATAAAAACTTAGATGGGACTTCTTCTTTAAGCTGGGTGTGAAATAATAAATATAGAGAGCTGTCCCGCACTGTGTGAATTCCAATGATTTTTCTGCATTATTGCAATTATTTCTTCTCTGATTATCCCTTTTTAATCAAGACAGAGCCATCCATTAATAATTCAGGACTTTTGACTTTTTTTGTATTGTAAAACAAGTTGCAATCATTGAGATGACTTTTATGTATAGAGCTATTACCACACATTCCTGGTGAATGCCTCACTAAAAAGCCTTTTTATATAATGATTGTTAGAGATTTACAATCCCCACAAGGGAGCTGGAACAAAGGAGAGATTAAAGTGTTATTCAAAAGAGTATTAAACATTGTTTGTTGATATCTAATTTGGGATTTTCTCAAGTAGATAGGACAATGTTAATTTCTTCATTAGTAATTGCTCAGAGCCAGCAAGTTAAAAGATGTTTTCAAATTGAGCATCAGATCTTGCAGTGAGATCTAAAATTTCTGTAAAAAAAAAAAAAAAATAAGAACAGGCTCATATATATAGTGCGGGCTAGTTATCGTGGTACTTCTAAAAGCCATAACTTTTTTTTAGTATTCTGTAAACATAGTCGATGAGGATTCTTTTTTGCAGGATGAGTCGTAGTTTTGAATGACACCGTTGATTTTCACCATATATTGTACTGAAAAAGGGGAGAAAAAATTCCAATTGAGGTGGGAATGAAAAAAACAACCTTCCTCGGTTATTTTCTGTTATTTTTTTTGTTCTGTTGGTCAATACGGTTAAGGTGATAACATTTGCATATTTCACTCTGTAAAACAACATCTCGATTAAAAGATGGGATCATAGACTTTCTGATCTCAAATTTTTGGGGGATGATGAGTGACTTGACAAAAAAAAAAAGTTATTCTGCCATATGCATTTTTTTATTTTTTACTGTTTGCGTTCCATTTTCATTTTATATTGTAGTAGTCTCTACTATTTATCAGAACAAAATATGTACATTTTTTAGATTTTTCAGTCGGGATTTTGGGAAAACTGGGTGATTTAAACTTTTATATTTTTGGTTTTCTTTACATTTTTTATTTGATCTTTTTATGTTTTTACATGTTTTATTTGTTAGGTAATCTGTACCTGCACTCTTATTCAATAATGAAGTCTAATGTACAGTTTCCTCCTTTGGCTGTGCTTCATAGATTTACTAGGCCCCCTGCTGCCATTAAAACTCATCCGCACCCTGATGAGTGACGAAATCATTTCCCCCCCCCACCTCCGATGCTAAAAATGTTTAATGTTGTGATCATGATTGACAGCGGGATCTAAGAGGTTAAACTGTTGTGATTTGGTCTATCTCTGATTGCAACAGTTACTGTCGCGGGATCAGGTGGTGCAGGAAATGCACACATCTGCAGTAAATGTACAGCGGGTATCACTAAAGGGTTAAAACAGATTCCTCTTGTTCCAAGATTAGTCATAAACTCATTTTTAATCCTGGATTATTGAATAATCTAGCACTTTTCAACTCTATATAAAATGCAAAAGTAAAAGCTTTTGAAAATATGAAGTGACTCAGTGAGTAGACGTAGAAGGGACAATTGGAGGAGGCATTGCAGATGGACTGTGAGGTTGTGAACTCATTAACGGGACAATTAAAACATGAGCGGGATTGTTGCACATATTTGTTAGACGGGTCTTCATAAAAATAAGAGCCCTGCTGAGACCCAGTCCTTCAGTAAATGTGGTGCCCCAACAGGGGAAGTGAAGTATTCCATGATGCCTACTGAAGTCAATGACCGGGTTGGTCCTCCAGAGTCACTTTCCTCTGGCTTTGACAGTGATCTTTAAAAAAATTAAAAAAAAAAAAAAAAAACCTTTGTTAACTAAGAATGGGTATTTCAATTTTCTTAACCAGAGAACACCTTCACGATATTACTTACCCTGGAAATGCTGACACAGCCTTGATTGACCGAATATAGTGACGATTATTTTTGTACATGCGTTAAATAAGTTATCTAATATATAGGGGTGGACATACCATGGATGCAAGCTATGTGGCGTCACAGGGGCCTAAGAGATAAGGGGGCCCACTACCCCTTCCAAGACAGGTGTATTTGTGCATGATGATGAGCTGTTGGCCTTCAATAGTTCTTGCACAGGACCCCTCTTCTCACTAAAATGTGCCTACTTGTATGTAAATTATTGAGCAGATGTTGGACACAGCAGCTTCCGGTAAAGTTGGAGTTATGGAACAGATCTTACAATGACTTACTATATATTTACATTGGGGCTACACTAGAAACCTCTCATATTAAATATGTCCTTACTTATGAAAGAAATTCCACATAAACCTCTGTACCGATAGCACTCTTCTTGCAGTGTCACGGCACTGCATATTCTTGGTACACGTGAAGATTGCTATTGCGTTATGTAATTTTCTTTGTGTAAAGCGCATCACGTATAATACACAAACAGAAGAAATGAAGCCCCACAGGGCCTTGTTCTCCATGTGGGAAGCAAAATGCCACCGGTAAATTGCATCTTCCAGGCAACGTGCAGAACTGTGCGGTCCGTTCATTGCGATGCTTCTATGGGGCAAGCTGCGTGCACTGATGATATGACTAAGGTATATTGCTGGTTCCCAGAATAATGGGACTATGTGCAATACCAGTTAGCAAAGTGAATTCAATGTAATTATAATTAAACTGACATATCTAATTTAATCCTAAAAATAAAATTATTTTTAAGCATAGAACTGTGCGCTACAATAAATTTAACCTAATTAGTTAATAGTGATGAGCGCAAGTGCTCATTGCTCGATTTTGCCTAGGGTGCTCAGGTATACACCGAGTATCACGGGTTTTCGAGTGACATGTTTGAGTCCCCATGCCTGCATGTTTTGCAACTGTTAGACAGGTACAAAACATGCGGGGATTGCCTGACAGTCTCGAAATATGCGGCCGCGGGGACTCGAACATGTCACTCAAGCACGTGCGATACTTGGTGCATACCTGAGCACCCCAGGCAATCTCGAGTAGTGAGCACTTGCACTCATCACTATTAATTAATAGACTTGCGCCTCTTAATTTGCCACATCTTTAAACTGCCATGCATTTCCACCAGAAATGTCACTCCGTGGCTTAAAAATAGCAAAAGTTACAAAATGTTTGTGCAACTTCGAGTTTGCAACATTTCAATGTGCTTTTCACATGGCCAGTGATTCAATGAGGAATGGGCCACATGCACAAAAATCGCTTCCAAAAATGTATTTTTTTCTTTATTTGGCTTTTGAACATGGATTTTTCAGCCTGAAAAATCCACAACAAAAATCTCTCTGTTCACAACTAGTATTTTGCTGTGGATTTTGCAGTAGATTTTGCTTTTGTACTTCTTTCCATGTGATAAAAGAAGCAGTGTGTCAGTTCTTGAAGTGTTTCTCCTTGGAAAAATGCTCCAAATTTGACTTCTGAAGTAAATGAAGAACAAAAAAATAAAATCAATCAATTGAAGAAAAAAAAAGCATAAAAACACTCCTGTAACTTAGTTGTTTAGTTTGTATTTTGTGCATTTTTGAGCCTGAAAATCCACATCAAAACCTGAATTAATACACCCTAAATCTCCCATATTATATTGGTTGGTGGCTTCCTGGTTTTACATGATCGTTTAACTCCAGGCATTTCTTTAATCAATATAGAACATTATTCATGTACTGTTCTGACTAATTGCAGAGTATTTTTTGGGTTTAATACTGTGCACAATCAAGAATATATTAATTGCAAGCTGTTGGCCAATATATGCACATGTCTGACAGCACATCAAGGCTATGAAATGGTGTGAGAGCACATTACGCGCCAACGTCTGCTAAACATATGAGCTCATTTGATTTGTAAAATAACACCTAACTATTTTACACCCAGCTATAAGAATATTAAAAAAGATTTTCTGAAATAATTAGAAGATAGTGCAATAAGTTTGTAAACACTACAGGAGAGATTAGGTACAATTTTCAAGACTTATCCGAGACTTTGTGAAAAGCAAAAAAAAGTCCTAAGCACTAACAGGAAGGTAGTTGCTACCTACCTGCCTGTTGTGCCTGGCGCCGTTCATCGCAGGCACAGACCACTCCTTCCAGGGATTCAGTTGCCTCTGCTGATGTCACGTCGACAGAGAGGTAGCTTCTTTTTTTGCCCTGCCCTGTTGACGGGACGTGACTTCTGATGTCATTCTGATTGACAGTTGGCTCCCCCGAATTAGGCAGCGGGAATCCGGCTGTAAGTCAGAATGATGTTGAAGTCCCTCCCCGTCAGCAGAGAAGAGCGGAAAGGAAGCTGCCTCTCTGTCGATGTGACGTCAGCAGAGGCAGCTGAATCTCCAGCAGGAGTGGTCTGTGACAGCTCTATGCCGGCAATGAACGGCGACGGGCACAACAGGCAGGTAGGTAGCATCTACCCTCCTGTTAGTGCTTAGGCACATTTTCTGCTTTTCACAAAGTCCCGGATATCCTCTTTATAGGGGCTATGTGACAGTAGGATTTATTTTTTTTTTTTAAGTCTGCTATTATTGTAGAATACCAAGAGCGACCTTAATCAACTAGTCTCTTCGCCAGTGATCGAGAATTAAGTTTCATGTAGAGCTCCCAATCTTTGTTTACATATGGTTAGCACCTAAACGATTGTCTGCAAAGGCCAGGAGCGCTGCATGAGGCTCAGAGCTGCATCGCTGGCAGAGCGACTAGGTAAGTATGGATGCTTTCAGAACTTTACTATACTTCTAGAGGTTTTTAAACAATATTTTAATGTTGCACAACCCTCTTTAAGAATTGTTTGTGACTACTTATCACTGCTCCACTTTACTTCTAGATATGAATAGCCTTGATTTTATAGAATTCTTACAAACGTACAGGCTGGATATAAACTTCATGAAGTATAGACATTTACGTATTCGCTTATTGACGGGGTTGCTTATAATTAGAAAAACATGACTGCTTTCTTCTGTGCATGCTTCAGTGTGGTTTTGCAGCTAAATTAATTTAAAGGGGTTTTGCGCTACTCAGACAACCCTTCTCAATGACGTTATTTTACAAGGGGGAAACATAAACACCTATGCTCACCTCCAGTGCCGATCCTGGCTTCACTCTCACCTCCTTTGGACAAATCACATACATTTCCAGGAAATGAGAGCTCCTTCTCTCTCACTTCATCTGGATGCATGTGATTCGATCTGAAGGTGGGGAGAGTGAAGTAAGTGCTGATTGGCCGCTGGGATCACATGACATAATATCACACAGTCACCACTGGTATGGCACAGGCACCGGAGGTGAGTGCAGATGTTATTATTTTACTGGGGTGAAACATAGGTATTTAGAAAGGGTTTTCTGAATGGTGGATGACCTCTTTATATCAGGCTGAGCTGCAATGTCAGACACTACTTATGGACAGATGTGGGGCTGTTTCTGGAAGTAAGCTGCCATGTTTTTCATTTACACCCCTTTTTGTGTGCATCTCAGGTTTTAAACAACTTTTCAAAAATCGAGAGTACAAATGAAAATTAAAAACTAATTGATAGAATCTGTTTTCAAAGAGGCAGAGATAAAGATGGATTTTGAGCTCACTGAGAGATCAAGTTATAGGTGCTGCTCATGGAAGTCTATGTACAGGGTCGTGAGAAGCAGAGGGAACAGCCGCAGAGAAAAATTTAGACACAGATGTTGCTACTTGTATTAAATGTTCTCTCTCACCCAAGTGTTGAATCTCCAACAACCCTTCTCAGTACTGTTGCATCACTGGAGTGAAACAATAAACACTTATTGGAAGCTGCAGCAAGGTCTGTGTCTGTCTCTTTAATTTTCCCTCCTTCTGCAGCTGTTCCCTTCTTCACCCCACTTCCCTCTCTATACATTGATGGACTGCAGCTGTAACTTGATCTCTCAGTGAAGCTGAAAATCAGTCTCCGCTCTCTGAAGACTGATTTTAGTAGGATGTTAAGAATGAATAATAAGTGCAAAAGGGGAGTACGAAAAGTTTCATAAGAGAGAACATTTTTCTGTAAGATTTTGAAAAAAGTTTCATTCGCTTGTATTACTGATTTATGGAAAGCTATTAAAAATTGCAATTCTGCACAAAAAACTTTCTTTTTCATCATACATTTATATGCTATCAGATTATAGAAAAATGTGCAACTACAGGAATTCACATTTCTGCTTGTGTTACTTCTTCATACTGGATCTTGGGAATAAATGTATCACTGTGGGCGATGATACATGTATTTGCTGGTCACAGAATAGTTTCTTAGACATCTCAGACTACTGAGAAGAGTGGAGACTGTCTTTCACTTTTTCTCAAGGGCAGCTGACCTTCTCATCGCCAAAAAGGGGAGCCCCTTGCCAGCACATATGACTACAGACTATTACATTAATCTGTTTAGCCGCTGTACCAGCTGCTTGCATGTTTTTAATTATCTTATTAGATGAAATAACGTTGACCTATCAAATAAAAATCAAGGTGAGTTATTTTTTAACTTTCCGCTTTACATGTTATTTTCCTAAATACATCGTTATGGCTTGTCTACTGTTATTGTAAAGAAAGCCATTGAAGTTGACATTTTATTTTGGCTCATAAACGAGCTGAATTCCTGAAGGGCAATTGCAATTTGCTAGAGATTAAAGTTTAATGCTTCGTTTAAAACTATACTGTCCTCTGACTCCATACTAGAGAGATCATCCTTTTCTTAAGGAATCATTACAAGCTTTGAATAAAATCTTTTCATGTTAGTGAGTGAGAGCTTCATTATCTAACAGTTTTGTGTGTGTATATATATATAGTAATCTACAAAACTTTTAGGCACGTGTAGATAAAATGCTGCAAAGTTAAAATATTTTCAATCGTAGAAGTTTTAACAGTTTATTTTTATCATTTAATGTAATGATGTTTTATGGGAATCTGTCACCACTTTTTTCGCATATCAAGTAAAACTATGATTGGATTCGGTGTCAACTATGCATTATACCAGTACTTTTCATACCTCTTGACTCCCCACCTTTGATCAATAAATACCTTTTATATTCCTCCCGGGGTGTATGTAAACCTCCTCGGTCCGGTCCGATGGACTGGGCTTATTGTTCCTCTCTCCCCCTCTCCTTGTTTGCTCAACGCATTTATTTGGTGTAATTCCTGCGTTCACGCAAATCTTCCGGGCCATAGAATGTATGACGGCGCATGCGCAATAATGATTTTATGCTTTGCCCACAGTTGCCCACAGTTGGGCAAAGCATACTGCGCACTCGCGGTAGGACATTTGAATGGTCACGTGCGCTAAATCTACGTGAACGCAGGAATTACACCAAATAAATGTGTAGAGCAAACCAGGAGGGGGGGGAGAGAGGAACAATAAGCCCAGCTCATCGGACCGAACCGAGGAGATTTACATACACCGCGAGAGGAATATAAAAGGTATTTATTGATCAAACGTGGGGAGTCAAGGGGTATGAAAAGTACTGGTATAATGCATAGTTGACACTGAATACAATCATATTTTTACTTGATATGCGGAAAAAGTGGTGACAGATTCCATTTAAAGACCGCATCAAGCATGGAAAAAGGCAACAAATAGGTAAGCCTGACGGACTTCTTACCTGCTCACCCCCCTGCCACCTGCACATTGCACTTTATTATGATGTTGATGTTATTCTAACCATGGATTAAAGAAATTCATCACTAAGGACCAGGTGAGTGTTCCATTTCTTTCTGTTTTTGTGCTATAAATCATCCTTTGTGCTTGCTCCACCCTGAAGAGGTCCTGGAAATCAAAGTATTGAATAAGTTTTGTATAACAAAACACTTTTTAGGCTGATTTTAATTGGTGCCTAATCTCCATAAGTTGACCTTCATAAATCACATGGTGAGCGAAAGGAAATCCCCCTGTGTGCATTGTAAGTGTCATATGGGCTGTCAGTATATACACAACTTTACTGAAAGGTCACAGAGGCTGCAACTCCATTAAGCAAGTGGCACCACTAACCAAACAACACCATGAAGACCAAGGAGATCTCCAAACAAGTCACTGACAAAGTTGTGTAGAAGTACAAGTCAGGGTTGGGTTATATAAAAAATATCCCAGTCTCTGATGATCCCCCGGAGCACCATCAAATCCATTATCATCAGATGGAAAGAACATGGTACCATAACAAACCTGCTAAGAGCGGGCCGCCCACCTAAACTCTCAGCCCAATCAAGAAGGACATTTATCAGAGAGGCAGCACAGAGACAAAAGGTAATCCTGAAGGAGCTGCAGAGTTCCCAAGCAGAGACTGGTGAATCTGTCCATATGACCACAATAAGGCATACACTCCATAGAGTGGGCTTTATGGATTAGGTTGCAGAAAAAAAGCCTTTACTTACACACAAAAATTGTAAGGCTCGTTTTGTGTTTGCTAAAAAGACATGTGGGAGACATCCCAAATGTATGCAGGAAGGTGCTGTGGTCAGATGAGACCAAAATTAAACTTTTTTGGCCACCAAGGTATAAGCTATGTTTGGCCCCAAGCCAACACAGCTCATCACCCCAAAGACACCATCCACTCATTGAAACATGGAAGTGCCATCATCATGCTATGGGGATGTTTTTCGTCAGCAGGGGCAGGGAAAATGGTCCGAATCGAGGGGAAGATGGATGATGCAAAATACAGGGATATTCCTGAGCAAAACGTGTTTCAGTCTGTCAGTGATTTGAGAATGGGACGAAGGTTCACCTTTCAACAAGACAATGACCCAAAGCATACTGCTAAAGCAACACACAAGTGGTTTAAGGGGAAACTGGAAATGTTTTGGAGTGGCCTAGTCAAAGCCCAGACCTTAATCCAATTGAGAATTTAATGTCAGACTTGAAGATTGCTGTTCACCAGAGGAAGCCATCTAGCTTGAAGGAGCTGGAGCAGTTTTGCCTTGAGGAATGGGCAAAAATCCCAGTGGCAAGATGTGGAAAGCTCATAGAGACTTATCCAAAGCCACTTGGGAAGTGGAAGTGCTGATGATGGTGCGCACAGTGGCGGTGAGGACGTGGGGCAGGTGCAACTGCGCCTGTTGCTGGAGCACAAGAAACACACCCATCCACGACTGGCTTCCTGTCCCACTTTTCATGGAGGCACGGGACACCACTTCTGCACCTGTTATTGCACATTCTGAGGTACCATCATCAGGCACTTCCAAATCCTTGTCCCAGCACAGCGTTCAGCTGACCCTACCCCAGGCCTTGGAACGAAAAAGAAATTTCCTAGCCACCCACCCACAGGCTCAAGCACTGAATGGGCACATTTCCAAGCTGCTTGCTGTGGAAATGTTGCCATATAGGCTTGTTGACACAGAGGATTGGTGCTTTGTCCCCAGCCGCCACTATTTCTTCCATTTTGGTGTCCCCGCTTTGTACAAATTTGTGTCCAGGAACATCACCCATGCCCTTACCAACGCAGTTACTGGGATGATCCACTTAACGACTGACACGTGGACAAGCGCTTGTGGCCAAGGACACTACATTGAGTGCCCTTTGCGGAGGCCTGGGCCTAGTCTGAACCAGTCACGGTACATGTACTGTCGACGCCAAGGATTGCCGGCCTTACTTCTATTAGGGTTTCTGTCACCTCCAATACCAGTTCCTGTACCTCCTCCTGCTCTTCCTCACCCTACTTCTCAGATTTGTCATCTCAGAGCATGTCATCCACATCAGCCGGAAGCTGGAAGCTCTGCCTCACTGACTCAGTGATGCTGCAACGGGCTCTGCTGAAGAAAATTTGTCTACGAGACAAACCACACACCACCGCAGAGTATTTGAAAGGAATAACAGACATGACAGATCTGTGTCTCTCGCCGCTGAACCTACAACCAGGCATGATTGTGTATGATAATGGCCATAACCTGGTGGCAGCTGTGAAACTAGGTAAGCTCACACACTTACCATACTTGGCTCAACTGTTCAACATAGTGGTTCAGTGGTTTCTGAAAACATACCCAGATTTGCCAAAGCTATGTGTCAAGATGCGCCGCATAAGTGCCATTTCCACAAGTCAGCTATAGCTGCCACCGCCGCTCTGGCAATGCTGCAGCAGTGCATGCAAGTGTCAGCTCACCGACTGGTGTGTGACGTGACCACGCCCTGGAACTCCACACTGCACATGCTGGCACTTCTTTGCAAGCAGGTCAGTTATTGAATATCTGCTCCAACACATCTGTTGGTATTCTGGTCTGCCTCCGCATATAACAACTGAAGAGTGGACATGGATGTCTAACATTTGAATTCATTGAGAGATTTAGTTCGTAAATTTGGGTCACTTACAGGGGTTTCTGCTGTTCTGGAACCCCAGGGGTGCTGCCAATGTGACATGGCCGCTGAAACCAGTGCATCAAAATCTGTACTATAATATTGTGCTCCTTCCCTTTTGAGCTTTGCACTGTGCCTTAAAGTATTTTTTGACCACTTATGGGGTATTAGTAGAAATTGCATTACAAATAGTACTGTTCATTTTCTCCTCTTACCCCTTTTGAAAATTTCAAACTTTTGTGTCAAAGCAACATTTTAGTGGAAAAATAGTAATATTTCATTTACTCAGACCAATTTTATACAAGTTTTTGAGGGTTAAAAGCACTCACTACTCTCATAGATTAATTCCCTGTGAGGTGTAGTTTGCAAAATGGGATCACCTGTGGGGGTTTCTGCTGTTTTCGCATGTCAGGGGCTCTTCCAATCTGACATGGTATCCGCAACCTATTCCAGCTAAAATAGTGCTCATTCCCTTTCCAGCCCTACCATGCGCCAAAGCAGTCATTTTCCAACAAATATGGTGTACCTGCGTACTTTGGAAAAATTTCACAACAAATATACGGGTACATTTTTTCTTGCTACCCTTGTGAAAAAAAATTGAGGCTAAAATTAAATTTTTGTTGGAAAAATGTGTTTTTTTAATTTTCATGGCTCAACATTATAAAATTCTGTTAATCCCGTGAGGGGTTCAAGGTGTTCACCACACATCTAGATAAAGTCCTTGAGGGGTCTAGTTTACAAAATGGGGTCATTTGTTGGGGGTTCCCACTGTTTAGGCGCCTCAGAGGCTCTCTAAATGCGACATGGTGTTGGCTTTTGATTCAAGCTAATTTTGTATTCCAAAAGTAAAATGACGCTCCTTCCCTTGCGAGCCCTGCCGTGCACCCAAACAGTAGTTTTCCTACACATATGTGGTATCGGTGTACTCAGGAGAAATTTAGGCACATCAGGGGCCATCCAAACGCGACATGGCATCCGCTATCGATTCCAGCCAGTTTCGCATTCCAAAACTCAAACTGTGCTCCTTCCCTTCGTAGCCCTGTTGTGCACCCAGAGACTAGTTTTCCACCACATATGGGGTATTGGTGTACTCAGGAGAAATCGCAGAACAAATTTTATGATGCATTTTCTCCTGTTACACTTGTGAAAATGAAAAATTTGGCTCTAAATTAACATTTTTGTGAGGAAATCTTAAAGGTTAATTTTTTCCTTACACGTTCCATTAATTCCTGTGAAGCATCTAAAGAGTTAATAAACTTCTTGCATGTTGTTTTGAGCACTTTGAGGGGTGCAGTTTTTAGAATGTGGTATACACTTTTGGGTATTTTCTGTCATATAGACCCCTTAAAATCACTTCAAATGTGATGTGGTCCCCAAAAAATTGATTTTGTAAATCTTATGAAAAAAATGATCAATTGCTGATCAACTTGTAACCCGTCTAAATTCGTAACAAAAAAAATCATGTTTCAAAAATTGTACTGATGTAAAGTAGACATGTGGGAAATGTTATTTATGAACTATTTTGTGTGCCATAACTCTCTTAACAATTAAAAGTTTGAAAATTGTAACATTTTCAACAGTTTCTCCAAATTTTTGATAGTTTTAGAAATAAATGCAAGTTATAATGAACAGATTTTTACCACTATCATGAAGTACAATATGTCACGAAAAACAGTCTCAGAGTCACTGGGATACGTTGAAGCGTTTCGGAGTTATCACCTCATAAAGTGATGTTGATCAGAATTGTAATAATTGGCCAGGTCACAAATGCAAAGATATCCTCTGGCGCGAAAAAGTTAAGCACAAATTACAGTGGTTCGATATATTATGAAACGCCCGACATTCACGCTGTAAAACTCCGGGTTTGAGCCCTTTATGAATACTGACTGTTTTGGGAAATTGGTGTTGGTTCTGGATCATCATTGTATCTGTGATTTATCAGAAAATCATTTTAGCTGCAGGAAAATGTCAGTTTTATGTCAGTTGTCACTTGTACTCTCTATTCTAGCAGCACACACAGACCTTACATCTTAGCGGAGGACGTAACTGTATACCCGCTGATGATATTTTAGCAAATCATCTCAACAGTCACTTCATTCTGTTTCTTAACTGCTCCACTCTTCCCACATTTATCATCATCTTAGCATATATAGTAAAGGACATTACACTTCAAGTATTTAGAGACAACTTAATAGCTCTAGACTGACTTAGATTACATTAAAGATCAGGCCTGGAGTATACTTAGCAATTCCTCAGATCAAATATTCTTAGCTTAATAAACAGTCATTCCCTGCTGGAAATCAGTCTACCCTGTGGCTTTTCTCTATGCACAGTGCCCTTTACTTATTAAAGATCTGTATATTGGAGCTGCTCATGGATTGTCCTTGGTTCTGAGTTCGTCTCTGTTAAAAAAGTAATTACAATTTATATAGTTTATCATAAATACTATCTGTGTCAATTTAAAGTTTGATTATTTTGTATTAAGGAAATATTGCGATAAATGTTTATAATGTCTTCATAAAGACTTTAAGATCAGGACAGGTATGAGGTTCACCAAGGCTGGGGCTGCACAGCTACTTTGTCCGTGACACAGGTTGTCTTGTCAAAGATCGCTGTATGCTGCTGTTATATTGCAGTGTAGTACAAATGAATGGCGTCTCTTTGTGGCCCGCAATTCTCCGCAATCGCAATAGGTAAATCGGAACCATTTGGAATGTTTGGTGAGTTACTTGTCTCAGAGATTGGACTTTGCAAATAGCAATGTGTTTCCATTTACTTTTGCAATGTAGTGGAGTGTACATCGATCTTTGGTCGCACCGAGTCATGGCTAGAGTTGCCATTTAGTCCCAGAATAAAAGGAAGCTCATCACAGGCAGTCCCATTGCTTGTATTCCAAGAGGTCAGCAGTAATCTGTGAGTCTGACTATAAGTATTTAATTTCCCTGCACTGCCCCCACAGGCAAAATCAAGTATTACATGATGACTGTTGAAATTAATTTGACTGTCTTTTGTAATATATCTATGTGCTGGATGTTCCTAAGAGTGATAGAAACTCTTTCTAGCTGCTTCATCCCCCAAAAGAGAAGCCCCTTCTTTATTAAAGGGTTTGGTTACTTTATCTTTATTTTTGCATATGTAATCAGTATAACAAATTACTTACCAGTATAATTTTATGGTAAAATATGCCTAGTTGTCTTCATTTACATACTGCCACTCTCATGTTTATTCTGATTTTCTACTATTTTCCCTTACCACAAGTATGTGATGTGCATACTTCCGGCCACATTCTGACTAGACGTGTCTGCCTCCCTCAAACTCTTCGATTGAGCGAGACTGCGCCCATCTAGTTGGCATGTGACCCTGTGTATGAAGATCACAGTAATGTGCCTGCTGCTTCCACCACCGGAGAGTCTTCACAGCGCGCAGTGTCCGGTGTGAGGATCCAGAAGTCTGTAGTGACATAGTTTGACAGCAGACTTGTAGCCTAAGGCCAGACAACCCATTTAATGGGGCATGTTTTTCTTTTGTTTTTTAAATGTCTTAGTTAGACATTCCTTTTGTCTGCTCATTATAGGTCAGGAAAGTCAAATAGGTTCTATTGTATTAACATATATACAGTACAGACCAAAAGTTTGGACACACCTTCTCATTTAAAGATTTTTCTGTATTTTCATGAGTATGAAAATTGTACATTCACACTGAAGGCATCAAAACTATGAATTAACACATGTGGAATTATATACTTAACAAAAAAGTGTGAAACAATTGAAAATATGTCTTATATTCTAGGTTCTTCAAAGTAGCCACCTTTTGCTTTGATTACTGCTTTGCACATTCTTGGCATTCTCTTGATGAACTTCAAGAGGTAGTCACTGGAAATGGTCTTCCAACAGTCTTGAAGGAGTTCCCAGAGATGCTTAGCACTTGTTGGCCCTTTTGCCTTCACTCTGCGGTCCAGCTCACCCCAAACCATGTAGATTGTTTCAGATCTGGTGACTGTGGAGGCCAGGTCATCTGGCGTAGCACCCCATCACTCTCCCTCTTGGTCAAATAGCCCTTACACAGCCTGGAGGTGTGTTTGGGGTCATTGTCCTGTTGAAAAATAAATGATGGTCCAACTAAACGCAAACCGGATGGAATAGCGTGCCTCTGTAAGATGCTGTAGTAGCCAAGCTGGTTCAGTATGCCTTCAATTTTGAATAAATCCCCTACAGTGTCACCAGCAAAGCACCCCCACACCATCACACCTCCTCCTCCATGCTTCACTGTGGGAACCAGGCTTGTAGAGTCCATCCGTTCACCTTTTCTGCGTCGCACAAAGACACGGTGGTTGGAACCAAAGATCTCAAATTTGGACTCATCAGTCCAAGGCACAGATTTCCACCGGTCTAATGTCCATTCCTTGTGTTCTTTAGCCCAAACAAGTCTCTTCTGCTTGTTGTCTGTCCTTAGCAGTGGTTTCCTAGCAGCTATTTTACCATGAAGGCCTGCTGCACAAAGTCTCCTCTTAACAGTTGTTGTAGAGATGTGTCTGCTGCTAGAACTCTGTGTGTCATTGACCTGGTCTCTAATCTGAGCTGCTGTTAACCTGCGATTTCTAAAGGCTGGTGACTCAGATAAACTTATCCTCAGAAGCAGAGGTGACTCTTGGTCTTCCTTTCCTGGGCGGTCCTCATGTAAGCCAGTTTCTTTGTAGCGCTTGATGGTTTTTGTAACTGCACTTGGGGACACTTTCAAAGTTTTCCCAATTTTTCGGACTGACTGACCTTCATTTCTTAAAGTAATGATGGCCACTCGTTTTTCTTTACTTAGCTGCTTTTTTCTTGCCATAATGCAAATTCTAACAGTCTATTCAGTAGCACTATCAGCTGTGTAGCCACCAGACTGCTGCACAACACAACTGATGGTTCCAACCCCATTTATAATGCCAGAAATCCCACTTATTATTAAACCTGACAGGGGCCAACAAGTGCTAAGCATCTCTGGGAACTCCTTCAAGATTGTTGGAAGACCATTTCCGGTGACTACCTCTTGAAGTTCATCAAGAGAATGCCAAGAGTGTGCAAAGCAGCAATCAAAGCAAAAGGTGGCTACTTTGAAGAACCTAGAATATAAGACATATTTTCAGTTGTTACACACTTTTTTGTTAAGTATATAATTCCACATGTGTTAATTCATAGTTTTGATGCCTTCATTGTGAATGTACAATTTTCATAGTCATGAAAATGCAGAAAAATGTATGAATGAGAAGGTGTGTCCAAACTTTTGGTCTGTACTGTATATGTCCTTCTTCGTACAAGATGACTACTAAATTAATTAAGATTCAGACAATTGTTAAAATCAGGCTAGTCACATCCACAACACTAATGGGTGCAGCAGAGGCTTGTTTTTACATGTACTTGTCTGGTTTGCAAAATGGACCAGACTGCAGTTTTTTTTTCTACTTAGACCATCCATCTGTGTGGAAAATTGCTTGTGTTATAAAAGCACATAGGTTAATATTGGTGAGTATATTGTTTACTGCACATAAGGATGGCATACCGACTGAAAAATGTCCATTTGAATGATGCCTTAAAGTATAGCTGTGGTTCCAGATAACTTTTCAAAATAACCTGTCCTGTGTGTACATCGTGAATTCATTTTTGGTGCAAATTTAGATAAAATTTTGGAGAAGGCCTTTGACCATGGAAAATGTTTCCCATAGGACAAGTCCCAGAAAATAGACCGTTTTTGGGGATGCCTAGATGCTGTGCTCAAAAGTATCAGAAGTCCAAGGGTAAAATGAGCAGTCACAAGGAGAAAGGAAAGAATTTCCTCTTAAATCCCAATAGGAAAGATTCTTCCCCATCCAGACAATTATGTCAGTTTTGTAAGTTGGTGACCTTTAATTTTTTTTTTTTTTGACCTGTGGGAGCTTTTCTCCCAGAGACCGTCATTAAATAAGATTATCTCATAGACTTCCCCTAACAGATTTGTTATCACAATATTATCAATAGATTTTTCCCATCTTCTTAGATGAAGTTTGGGTGTTAATTCATTTGGGTGTTATTTGTCTTGTGCTAGTAGAGGGACATGGTAAAAGTACTCAAAACATTTCTTAATAAGATAATGAAATCGGAAATTTGGCATGTTCAATAACCTGAAGCCACTAAACAAATTTGTAATGTGCAGAATCTTAAAGATAGAAACAATCACATCAGCAGTCAAATTAATGAGGAAATATTTCCTAATGTTAACCATAGACATGGAGGATGCCTAATATCATCTTCCTATACAACCTCAATCTCAACAGTTTCCAGGGACCAGGTGCTGAAATACATTCAGGCAACTATAGTCCTTCTAGCCTTTTGCTGGATAATCAACTGTGAAAAGTCAGACCTCACTCCAAGAAGGTCTTCTTGGGATTTTTCTTAGACTCCTAAGAACAAACATCTTTTCTTCCAGAACACACAGTCTTGTCGATGCAAAATCAAATAAAAACCAATGTTCTTTTTTGTCACTCCTTCTCAGTTCGGAATATGTTGTCAATTGTGGGCCACATGACATCCTGCATATCTGCTGTAGTATGGGCTGAATTTCATACAACTTTTTCAAAATTTCATTCTTTCCAACTGGAACAGAAGTCAGTACTACTGAAAGGAAAGAAGGATTTTCATGCCAGCCAAAGCCAAGTCCTCTCTAAGATCGTGTCTCTTCACCCACAATTTAAGCAGAGGGGGTTCCTTAGCTTCTCGATCAGGTCTTTCCCATCACTACTGACCTGAACAGGTGGGGCTGAGAAGCACATTTTGTAAAGATAACTCTGCAAAGAAAATGGTCCGATTATGCATCTATTCAATTTTTAAACTACAAGAACATTCTAGAAATTAGGAAGACCTTTCTTGACTCAAAATTTGTACAGAATGGTTCCTTGGCTTCTGGATCTGCTTTATCTCATCACTACCCACTCAAGCTGGTGAGATTCAGGAGCACATTAGTAGGGAAGATGTTCCCATCATGTGAATCTTAAATCCTCAAGCTACAGGGAACGTATAAAAATGTGTAAGTCTTTTCAGAAATCCCAGCACTTGATCCAAAGCCATCATGTTCTAATTTACATAGGCAATAAACCAGCGCTGGTTTTCTTTTGTTGCCAGGATGGAAAAATCACCATCTGCTTGAGACTGTTGCAAGCAAGAGTTTTTTGTTGGGCAGAAATTAGGCACTCTCTCTCTTTCTGCAGTTCATCTTGGACTTCTTGAGTGATCAAAGTTTGGATCTGGGCAAATGGTCACTATCCCCAAAGATCTTTCATCAGTTAGTGTCCAGTGTACAGTCTCCCTCAAATAGCCCTCTTTGCTACAAGTTCAGTGTCTTTCAGTAAAAAAAACTACTTCCAAAATGTATTTTAAAGGCAATCTCTCAGTAGGATCATCCCTCCTAGGCCATCTATATGGAGTCTAAGTTATAGAAATTAGTAAAATGATGCCTTGATATTTGTGATTTGTTGTCTTACTGCAGAGAAGAAATTCATGTTTTTCTTAACATGTAAATGAGCTGTTAAGATCTATGGATGGGATACGGATCTTCTTCATGAGAATCCTCCTCCAGAGCTTATCATAAATGAAAGGGAGCCTTACCAGTGTGAGACATGTAGATCAAGAGAGCAGGCTATCAGTCAGTACATGTAAAAATGTACATACTTACATGAACCACTACAGACTAGATGTTTTAGTTTTGGCTGATATGTCATTCATTAGGAAGGTACTGAATACTATAAAGATACTTTAAAGCCACCAGGGACCAAACAGCATGGGAGGCTAGGCGGACCCTTAAGTGACAGGTCTCTCCCTGTCAGTCTCTGGCAGCGGATGAGGAGAAGCTGTTAGAGGTCCGCCTGTCCAACTAGTCTCCTGTGTGGCTCAGTTCCCGTATGTCGCAGCATTTCAGAGTCAAACATACATAGCTGAAATCATGCAGCGAGCATCTGATACATGTTGTCTGTAGATCGGGCAGCATGTATCAGCTGACAGGTTCCCTTTAAAGTTCAAATACAGTAAGCAGTATATTTCGATTGGCTGTTGATAAAATAACTAGAAAATGTACTGTTCAGTGATATCAAGAGCATAGTGTTCGGGTGATGACTCATTTTTCGTTAGCTCTAATAAGAGAAATTAAATACCCAACAATGTTATTGAAATGTGAACAAGTGTTACTTGATAAAGATTTGGAATTGTATGGATGTAGGTGGAAAGTAAATAATATCCCTTAATGATCAGAGTAAACGCATGTGTTTTAGAAGATGACTACCAGAATAACAAGTTACAGATGTTCCACAATTGACCACAGTCACCAATATAAAACACGGAATCTGCCATATGTAGAAAACGAATGTAAAAGTTTGATGGTAACTATTTTCTTAGCTGCAGCCTAATTATTTAGTTTCATTAATATACAAGTCCAGTGGGGTGTTATGTAACCCAACAGCAACATTTAAAGAGATTTTTCAGCTCATCATTGTTTGTGAAACAGCTGTCAGTGTCATAAAATAACAAAAACAGCACTGCTCACCTATTCTGTCCCCCTGCGATACATTCCGGGTGCCCTTCTGCAGTACTCCAGTTTTTAATTACCGTACATGCTGACGGAGTGTGACCGCTACAGCCATTTAATGGCCACCGAGGTCATATGCCGCTAGATTTGCATCACTACTCAACAATGGCAGACGTAATGTCGGTAATGCAGAACAATGGAAGCTCTTTTTTTTTAAATATTTTGCTATGTTGGATCACCCATTTAATGTATTTTGACCTTATTATTCACCTTTATCAATGAATTCCAAGCCGAGCTAATCCAACAGTGACAAGATTTTTTATGTTTTTGATTTCAATTGTATTAAGAGGATTGGTCTGTCTTTTGGTAGTTGATTGAGGTCATTTGGGGAGCAAAATGCCTTCACGTTCTGGCATACATGCTATGTGCCAGATGTATTGTTTTCTTTGCATAGTTCGTTAAAAGTGTTGAAAATAAATTTATCACATTTATTCATTACAGGCACCATTATTTTGGCAACAGATATTGTTGTAAAATAAGACAGCAAAGAGGTGGCTTAAGAAACAGAAAAGATTTCTCAAAATTAACACTTTTCAGTGATGTAGAATTGTAGTTCTAATGATGACTCATGCAGGGAAAAAAGAGACTTCCTGTTTTTACATAGAGCTTAGAAGGATTCAGCTAGTCAGTTTTTAATCACGCGATGTCATAGACCTAATGGGAAAGAGAAAAATTAGCTGGGTGGAAAGGCAAAATGAGCAATTGTAATTACACGGTGCTGTATAATATGATGACTGCAATATATTATGGGAATAAAGTATTTCATGGGAGGAGGGTTTGTTTAAGCTGCTGGTCCGAAATGTGAATTCTCTGATGCTGCAAACAGAGGCAGCTTTGAACCCCTCAATATCGGATGAGTGCAGGGGAACTGGAATTGTCTGGAACCAACAATCTGGAAAGCTTTAGAGCAGCGCTTGCAAGCTCTTAAGCTTGCAAGCGCTGCACTCATTGCCTAGGAGACCAGCCACCAGTGTTGGTGTGCTGCAGCAGCCGGTAACTTAGGAAATGGGCAACGATCAGAATTGTCCTTCACAGCATAGAGGATGTTTTAATAAGAGGCTTGTTTTTGCAATATTGGGATGATTGTTACTCAGGTGTTGCATTTAAATACTATTTTTTTTTTTAATCAATATGTCTTATCCTTTAAGAAAAATATCACACGTCTTCAATGATTCTGTTATTTCAAGATGACCTTGTTTGTGTCTGCTAATTGTAACAAGCATCCGCTCGTCAGGTCACCGCGTATTGTTCTCGAGCCGATGATGTGTCGTTCATGGCGTTTGATTCACAGAACGACGGAGAAGAAGCCAAGTGAAATTCTTTTGTTCAAACTCTGTAAATGGTTTGGGACAATTAATTTCCAATCGCTTCCCAGTAGAGCAGATTTACTTGTATATTAATGAGGCACAGGTGTTAGGCCCCTTGTGTGTCTAAGCCTGGGAGGCATATTTAGGTTGTTTATCTAGTCAGCCATAGGTACTGCAAGGTGCTCAAGCTTGCCTTCCCTAACAGTTTATACAGTCGGGCTTTTTTTTTTCCTTTTTTTTTTTTCTCTTTTTTTATGCTTTTTTATTTAAATATGCCTGCACCTGTTAAAAATTTAAAACTGTTCATGTAGAAATAAGTGTAAGCCGTTCCGGTGGTAATAGCCTTACCGGTTAAGTAATGCAGTCCTCTATTATGTTTAACAGCCCGGTCTATCATTAAGGCTAGAGAAAAAAAAAAGAAAAAGTCAATTTAAAACCCAATATTTTATCGAGGAGCTAATAGTTATTAGCTCCGGTTCCTCTCAGATAGTTTCTGCCAACGCTTTTCTCTCCTGCCTGTGTACGGAAATCTGGTCGTGCCGGTATTAATATTCATTTTTCTTGTTTATTCACTGAACTGCAGTCCCAACATTTTAGAGAAAATGGAATGGCCTCCATAGGCATTATGAATTTCAGTAGCTGGCATAATTATAGCGATCTACATATTCATTAAATCCAGGAGAAGAAATGTGTCCAAAAAAGACATCCATGCGTTTTTAAACTATGCGTGAATAAAATCATTGTAAAAAAAAAAAATAATAATACCGTAAATCCATTTTTCGAAATTGAAGAAAAAAGTCTTATAGATAGTACTTGTATTCTGGCAACTTGCGAAGTAGAAGCGCTCCTGCGATATGTTTCTTAAATATAATACATCTGTGTTATTTACCTCCGTAGCAAAGAATGGGAAGAACTTTTTGTAAACAGCAATTATTTGGCAGCGATCCGTCTGAAAGGGATTAATGGGCAGCTGAGAAGCAGCAGGTTCCGGAGTGTTTGCTGGAAGGTAAGGAGAAAATATTTATTTATAGTTTGCGGTTGCAATGTATCAACATTTTACCTGATGCGCTTAAAGATTACTGATGCAGTCATAGGATTTTCCAGGCGACTAAATCTACTGTCTCTGAATCCTTTATTATTTTGTGCCGGATTTTTTTTTTTTTCGAGGGGGGTGGCGAAATTATACAGAGCTGCTTTTTGTAATGATTTTAGAGGAAAAGAAGGATAAACATTGTATTCCTTTTAATGTTTATTCAGTGGAGACACAACAGGTTACATTTTGTGCTTTCCTTGTCTATATCCCTGTTGTATTGTGGTGGGAGGTTCGTCCATTGTTTATACAAGGGCATACCACAAATCGTCTAAGCCATGCCACTTTCCGTCATACTTAATAACACTTTGCATATCCTGTTATCCTGTATCCCAGACATGCTGACGAGGGGCAATTTTTCTGACTTTTCATTATGCTCATCCTCTTAAATAAATATTGCTGATAACATACAATTACCGCTGGATGGCTTTCCACACAACTCGGGGACTACTTTATTCAACCTTTTTACGGTTGGATTAGCGTGGTAGGTTTTTTTTTTTCTTAGCAATGTTTCAAGTTGAAAGAAAATGTTTTATTTTTTTTCCAGACTGAAAAGTTTATTTTCGCTTGGTCACTGATGATGGCAGTTTTCTCTATGCCACTACACGACTCAAGCATAGGCCAAGTCTAATCTCTTGTGTAATCCTCTACTTATAGGGATTGGATGGGATATTACTAGTCAAGGAGACTTCAAAAAGGACCTTGAAGAGCATCTTTTCTTAAGGTCCACCCACTCCATACAGTTTTTTTTTTTTTTACTTTAAATATTTTTATTGGGTTTTAACAACATTGATATAAAAACAGAACATTCCAATTACGTTCACTAATAACAATAAAAAAGTTGACGTCTGTTACTATTAAGTTATCTTTAAATGTTACAACATAAGTGTAATCAGGTTTATAAGGTATTAGTATATGCTCTTACATGAACCAAATAATTATGTATGTGCCAGAGGAATGGAAAGAAGAAAAGAGAAAGAATGGGAAGAAAAAGGAGGTGGGAACAAAAAAAACAAACATATTATTGAAACCAGCACTTCAGAGGAGACCACGTCTACCACGAAATTCTATTTTAAGCATTATTTTCTGACAATCAGATTGCCAGGTCATTCCCCTCGCTGAATAATATCCAACATGTCCAATGGCAATGAAAAGCTTTGAGTCGATTGTTATAATTTGCAATCATGTTTTCCATTTTCAGTATATTTAACGTCTTGCACTCAGTCACCCAAAGTGGGAGTTTTTGTGGATTTCCAGTGATGTGGAATAATTGACCTAACAAGCTGTTAGAAAGTGACTAAGGATATCTTTTTGGGGCTTTGAGATTGAATATGGAGTAATGGAGAGTAGACTAATTTTGGGGGTAGGGTGTGACTCTGCTACCAGTGACACTATTGTACAGTGAGAAAACTGAATTCCATAACCCACCAACCAATGTGCATTCCCACCATGTATGTAACATAGACCTGACTGCACCGTCAGCACAAGTCCGATACAGAGGGGGAGATCCTATGTAGCATAATGTGACAACAGTATCATCTAGTTAGAATCTTAGGCCGGTGTCACACTTGCGAGTGTGATGTGAGAAACTCGCACGAGTCTCTCGCATCAATACCCGACGCTGCTGACGGCACTCGGACTGGAGTGTGTGGCTGCATAGAAATACATGTAGCCGCATGCTCCGGTCCGAGTGCTGGCGGCAGTGTTGGGTATTGATGCGAGAGACTCGTGCGAGTTTCTCGCATCACACATGCAAGTGTGACACCAGCCTTATAGTTTTTCTCTCCCCCATACACATTTGACTAATCTTGACTAAACTTGCCAATATCTGCAGCCTTGACAAAAAATCTAAGGATAATGGGGGGCATCTTTACCGTTTCCGACAGATGATGTAATGTAATGTCACGGGAGATAAGAATCTGGCATGTCCGATTTCGGACTGCCAATCCTTTTGTTCTAGGGAGATAAGTCACCATCAGAGAAGTCTGGCAGCGACTTTCTCATATAGAACACAAGAGCGCACGACCGAGCATAGCTTCCCTGTGCTTGGGGGAGTTGGAAAAGATTGCTGTCGTATAATACATTGGGATCAATAGTTCAGTGCAGGATATGCTGTAAATTTTTTAGAAGAATTTGATAAAGTTATCAAATGCCCTATAAATGTCTGTCCTGTTCCTGATCTAAGGATTTCCGCTTTTAGTGGAGATGAATCTGTGCTGCACTTTATGTACATGCTCAGTAGTGAGGCAGTGCTGTGGAGTCGGAGTCATGGAAATTGATGAGTTGGAGGTTTGGCTTATCAACTCCACAGTCCTGCTACCAAGCCAATGAAAAACCCTTAGAAGGTCACATATTTTTTTTTATGTTTGTCAAGATGCATCAGAGTCTTGATAAACTGATGCGAAATTGAAGCAAATCGGAAGCCTTCCAATTTGCGTCCTTGTCATCTTGGCGCATGCCAATTGTTCTGTGCACTGTACAGTCATGGCCAAAAGTTTTGAGAATGACACA
>VIAB01000348.1:79481-100020 GCA_009801035.1 Oophaga pumilio | reverse complement strand
GACAGACAGACAGACGGGATAAGACAATTATATAGTAGATTTCAACTTACGGTAATTGATAAGCATTGTTTGCTTCTATTGCAATGAGTTGCTGTAAAAGAAGTAAGTAGCATAGAGTAGACCATACAGTATACATTATTTCTCCGGATGAAGTATTATATACATTGCTTAATTTGATATCCGGTAGTAAAGCAGTCTTGTCCTGTAGAACTGATGACCTCTGATAATAGTGTTCTCCACAATTAACCTTATAAGATGACTGCTAGTTGTATGGTGATTCAGATGACATGATTAGAAAAATGGTGCTTTTTCCTAATTTTGATTTATTTATTTATTTTTTTTACAACAGAGTCTTTGGAATAAGTTCTTTCAGGATAAAGAACTCAGAGCAATGGTTGATCAGGATGTTAAAAGAACGTATGTATACACTTTGTGCTTTTTAACTTTTTCTTCTTGTTTGTGTTTTCTCAGTATGCAATACATCAGTTGTTCCAGATTTTGAAAAGTTTCCAATTTGCTGAGAGTTGCAGTTTTACAACAGCTGAAAGTTGGAGATTACTTTTAGAGATGATGACCATGAGGCAGGAATCAGCCATTGCAATTTTGATTTATTAGCAAAATTTACAAACTCTCTGCTGTTTGTAATAAGACAATGAAACCAGAACAATTTATATAGCTAAATATAAGTCATATAACAAATGCTTTCTCCAAATTCATTGCAAAGCTTATAATATTCACTACAGTCTACGAATTATTCAACCCCTGTAGGAAAAACATCTTTAGAACTTAGCAGAGCACCTTTGGCTGTTATGATCTGCTGTGTACATGATATACATGATGCATAGCCAAACACCAGCTTATGACTGTGTTCCTGAGGAAAATTAACCCCCATTTTCATGGTTGCAGCCCTCCTCAAATTCTTTACTACTCCTGGGTTGTCATGAAAGCGATCCAAAATTTCAGTTTCACGTTCAAATTTAAAGGAACAATCGCATAACTACTTGGATGTGGCAAAAAGAGGAGCCATCCCCAGCTGCATACTAAAAGATGAAGGTCTACATTCCAAAACTCCTAGACATCCATGTCTTGTAACCCAAAAACACAAGAAAAGACAGGTCTAATATACTCTAAACCATATAAATAACCCTCAAAAGTTTTGGAATTCTGTTATGTGGAGCGATTAAATAAATCTTGAACTTTTCAGGCCTATTGATCAGCATTATATCTGTAAGATTAAGAATGAGGTACACGCACACAAAAAAGACTCCACCTACAGTGAAGCATGGCAGTGGCTCAGTGATGCTTTGGGGCAGTATTGCTTAATCTGACAATGCAAACCTTCAGCATGAAATTTTTGAAGAAAGCATAACCCCTCCAATAAAAAAAAACCTGAAGCTCTGGCATCATTGGATCTTACAAATGGACAATGATACCAAGCATAAGTTGATATATAATTGATCAACACCCTTTTTAATGTGGGACGAAATTGGCACTATACTAATATTCCTGATGAAGCCACTCTTTATACGTAGCACCAGTTGGTCACACGTCTTTTAGGATTTTATATTTGTTTATTTTTATATGTATATTACAGCATTTACCTGTTCTTATTTGTGTACACTCTTCATCATTTATAAGCCATTATATGCTTTATTGGGCTTTCGTTTTGCACATTGGTATTTGTCTTTCCCCACTTATCTTGATATTCCATCATTGTTTTACCTATACTTGTATATGTATTAATGTTGGTTTTCCACATGCGTTCTTCTGTGGGAACCTAGGTATTTTTCGTTTTTTAAATGTTTTTAATCCTTGTTTGTTATTTATGTTTCTAATAAAAATTTCCATTTTTACTATCCTTGGATTTTGGTGATATTGCAGGGATTTTAATGCCTGTTCCATACCTTTTGTTCTTTACTATTGGGTTTTGGTATATGGGACATCTCTGTACGTATATGGCTGTGCACATTCTCGCAATCTACGTCTAATAGCACCATAGTCGCCTTGCTGTCCCTGTTTTCGGTACCTTTTGTAAATGTATCTCCCTATACACTCTGATGTTATCAGCACCGATTAGATTGTGTAGCAACAAACCCCATTTACAAGAGGAACGGTTGCACCAAGTTTATCTTTATGCATACATTTCTAGGTGCAAAAGGGAAGAACGGCACCAATCTGAGTTCTATAAAACATGAATTGTTATTTTATTAGGAATACAAGTCTTTCCTGAAGTAGACATGTTAATAGAGCCGACAGGTGGTATATAATGGGAGGCCGACTCTTCTCACTATAGATGGGGACACTGTACTATAGGGATTGAAGAATATTAAAGTACCGTATATACAGTAAGTCAAATTGTCAACTAGCAGAATTAGAAATCGGACTGGGGTTTTTCTTTAAGAATTTTTCATGAAAGATAATAGTATAGTAGTTTCACTCCTGCAGAATATTTTTATATGTGGAAGTGAAATTTGCATTTATTTCCTATCCTTTTCACAACTTCATTGACAAAAATTGAATATTGCTAATCATATCCGAAATATCTCTTCCAGATTTCCTGAAATGCAGTTCTTCCAGCAAGAAGATGTGAGAAATATCCTCACTGATGTACTCTTCTGTTATGCAAGAGAGAATGAACATTTGCTTTATAAGCAGGTAGACGCGCCACTTACTTATAGGATCCATTGCCCTATTGATTATTGCTGTGCGTTATGTGAAAGATGAAACTCTTTGCTCTTCTAATGCAATCACTATAGATAATTGTGAAAAAAAAAAAAAATTTTATAAATTGAGGGAACTGATTTGTGATCATGGCTTTCTTTACCATTTCACAAAAAAAATCTCAATCTTGCAGTTTTTTCTCTGGTTGCTAAGCATTACAATAAGCTGACACTTCGTGTTTTGTAGCAATCTCTTTTAAGTGATCCTCTGATTATCACAGGGGTCCCCAACCTGTACCTCGGGATCCACATGTCGTCCCATGAATTGTGGCTCTCGGCTGTCTGCGAGCTTGGTGCATTAGCTCCAGGTCTAGCAAACCGGTATGAAGATCACATTTCAAAATAGTGAGGCGTTTTGAGATAATTTAAGTATGGTTACTGGAGACAGGATTATACTACCTGTCTGGGGAGGCGCTTGAAGCTGGATGTGACAGTGTGATGGGAGCGCTTGATGGGAGGATACAGAATGGGAGTATTGTGGAAACCTCTGGATCTGAATGTACTGCTTTGGGGGGATTTTTGTGAAAAGCATTGGTTATCATTAACCCATGATGGGGCTTTGTTTGCCACTACTGGAGTGGGGCAGGAGCTGGATGTGGCTCACAAGGTCAGAAGGGTTGGAGAACACTGGATTATCAAGAGGCAATATTACAAGGAACGATCACACCTGTATATCGATAACTGATGATAATCCGGTCACAATAGGTTATGGTCATAGATCACCTTCTCCCCTTTACTACACATTGACATCGGCACATATCAGAGCATGCCTAGAATACATTTCCATAAAAGTCACTACTGTTTCCTATGCTCCATGTGGCTGCTGTATAGCAGAACTCCTAACTGCTGTTAAGGCATCACTTTTTTTAATTTTAGCACTAGAGGGGTGCAACTAATCTAAGTTCCCTGCCCCAGTCTTATATTTACCACCCGCCGTTTTCAGATCTTCCCAGCGACGCTCCGGTCTTGCACCACCTTGTTGTGACTGCAGCTTCTGTCTTACTAGATGTTAAAGGTAATGGTCACAAGTAGAGATGAGTGAATATGTTCGGAAAACGATCGCCAAACATAAATTTGGCACGAATAAGGTACATTCAGATTCGTGATCAGTAACACAAGCATTTTTCTTAAAATCGGAAAAAGTCGGTAACATTCGGTAAAAGATAGAATAAAAGCCGGCAATACATGTGCCGCGTTCAGTAAAATCACAGCGTGACAGGTTAGAATAGAATAGATATATACACATAGAATAAATATATGTATATACACATATATATGTATTTATATTACATAGATACAAGAGAAGCCGGCAATTCAGCAGCCGCGTAGTGGAAAATCACCTCAGGAGCCGACAAGATAGAAGAGATGGATTACATACAATAAATACAAAGAGAATACATAGATACATAGATGTCTGTGACAAAATTAGTACAGTGTGTGTGCAAATTACTGTACATGTATTTAATTAATAGAAGATTATTTTTCTGAAAAAATTTGCATGGGCTCGCACATACTTTTTCGTAACTAGCAGAGGGAAAGCTGACGGCTGGGGCAGATATTTATAGCCTGGGAAGGTGGTAATACCCATGGAGCTTCCCAGGCTATTAATATCAGCTCACAGCTGTATACTTAGCCTTTACTGGCTATTAAAATGGGGGACCCTAAAAAATGACTTGGGGTCCCCTATAAATAACAACCAGCAAAGGCTATGCAGACAGCTGCAGGCTGATATTAATAGCCTAAGAAGGGGCCATGGATACTGCCCCCCCCCAGGCTAAAAACAGCAGCTCTCAGCCACCCCAGAAAAAGCGCATCTCTAAGATGCGCCAATTCTGGCACTTAGCCTTGCTCTGCCACTTACCCTGTAGCGGTGGCAAGTGGGGTGATAGTTTGGGGAGAGGTTGAATGCACCTTTGTATTGTCAGGTGACATCAAACCTCGAGGTTAGTAATGGAGAGGTGTCAATAAGACGCCCCCATTACTAACACCATAGTCACATTGTAAGAAAACACAAACACCCAGAAAAAAGTCATTTAATTGAAAGAAAGACACAGACTCCTTTAATAATCTTAATTAAACCATACTTACGACCTCGCCTATTCTCCCGATGCCCTCGTCATCTGCAAAAGAGGTAAAAAAAAACAAAACAATATTCCTTACCTTTCTACAGAGATGCTTTTAATTTATTTGTCCCACGACAGGTCTAGCTCTGCTACATCTAGATGGCAAACTGCATGGTTGCATGAATCAACCATGCAGCCTGTCATCCAGTAGACACTGAGCATCGTGTGCTCAGTGTCTGCCTGTGAACTGCTATTCCCTGTCTGAGGGCACCGCCAGCGTGAGAAAGTTCTCCTGCTCGTGGTGCTGTCTGACAGATCCTGCGAGTTCACTGCCAATGATCTCACTTCAGCTATATGACGTCAGCGCAAGTGCAGTGGGAAATTTTCCAATGGCACTTGCACTGACGTCAGAAAGGTGAAGTGAGTTCATTGGCCGTGAACTCGCGGGACCCGTCTAACGGCACCGCGAGCAGGATAACGCAGCCTCAGTGATCTGACGTAACCTCGATGACGTCACTGCCGGTCAATGAGGCTGCGCTCACAGTAGTTCATTCCTCAGTAGTTCGCAGCCTGGACGGTCGCATCTGGGCACCGTCCAGGTTGAAAACTATTAATCCCACAGACATGGATTACGGTGGGTGACAGAACGACAGACAGGAATGGTATGTTGTTTTTTTTATTTTAGTTTTATTACAGGAGAATGATGGCTTTGGTGGAATAGGAGTTAGGTTGAGTATAACTGTGTTTGTTAGTTTTAAATAAAATGGATAACTGTCTTTAGTCTTATTTCTAATAAAGAACTTTATACTGGCTATGTCTTTATTTACCATACAACTATAGGATTAGCAATGGATAGGTGTCTTATTGACGCCTCTCCTTTACTAATCCGTGAGCTTCATGTCACTTGACAATACAAAGGTGACATCAACCCCACAAATATGAACCCCACTTGCCATCACTACAGGGCAAGTGGGAAGAGCCGGGCAAAGCAACAGAATTGGTGCATCTAATAGATGTGCTTTTTCTGGGCAGCTGCGGGCTGCTATTTTTAGGCTGGGGGGGTAATATCCAAGGCCCCTTACCAGTCTGAGAATACCAGCCCCCAGCTGTCTGCTTTAGCAAGGCTTGTTGTAAAAAATGGGGGGCGACCCCATGTTGTTTTTTAAATTATTTATTTAAATAATTAAAAATACGGCATGGGGTCCCCTCTATTTTTGATAACTAACTTTCCTGAAACGGACAGCTGAGGATTGAAGCCCCCAGCTGTGAGTTTTGCCTGGCTGGTTATCAAAAATATATATTGTTTTTTTTTCATTATTTATTTACAGTTCAGGAGAGGCTGATGAATACTACCATTCGTCGCTCCTGCTCTCACTGTTATTAGCGGCAGCAGGTGTCAGCTGATGGGAGCTGTAGTCCCATTAGCTGACACCAGTGACCGGAGGTAAACTTTATACCTCTGATCTCAGCTGAGCGCTCATGCTGTCTTCTGACAGCATGGGAACTGCGGCTCTCTGACCGGCGGGAATTATTTCACTGCCAATCAGAAGCGATACGCCAGTGTTTCCCACACTGTCACACTGGCTTTTGTTCTCATAGAATCATAGAATGGTAGAGTTGGAAGGGACCTCCTGGGCCATCTGGTCCAACCCCCTGCTCAAAGCAGGATTCTCTAAATCATCCCAGACAGATGTCTGTCCAGCCTCTGTTTGAAGACTTCCATTGAAGTAGAACTCACCACCTCTCGCGGCAGCCTGTTCCACTCATTGATCACCCTAACTGTCAAAAAGTTTTTTCTAATATCTAATCTGTGTCTCCTCCCATTCAGTTTCATCCCATTGCTTCTAGTCTTTCCTTGTGCAAATGAGAATAAAGATGATCCTTCTACAATGTGACAGCCCTTGAGATATTTGTAGACAGCTATTAAGTCTCCTCTCAGTCTTCTTTTTTGCAAGCTAAACATTCCCAAATCCTATAACCGTTCCTCATAGGACATGATTTGCAGACCGGTCACCATTCTGGTGGCTCTTCTCTGAACTTGCTCCAGTTTGTTGATGTCTTTTTTAAAATGTGGTGCCCAAAACTGGACACAGTATTCCAGATGAGGTCTGACCAAAGAGGAGTAGAGGGCAATAATGACCTCACGTGATCAAGACTGTATGCTTCTGTTGATACATCCTAGAATTGTATTTGCCTTTTTTGCTGCTGCATCACACTGTTGACTCATGTTCAGTCTGTGATCAATTAGTATACCCAAGTCTTTTTCACATGTGCTGTTACTTAGCCCTATTCCTCCCATTTTGTATATGCTTTTTTCATTTTTATTGCCCAGATGTAGTACTTTGCATTTTTCCCTGTTAAAAACCATTCTGTTAGTTGCTGCCCACTAACAGAAAGGTTTTTAGCAGGGAAAAATGCAGTGTATGTTCGGCTATATTTGGCTATTTAATCAACAATTAAATCGGCGAATATTGCAAATTCGTCAATTGTGAGCACAACCGAACATTTAAATATTCACTCATCTCTAGTCACAAGCTCGCAATGTAATTCTATGAGAGTTTTGTTTTCCGGCACGTCACACACAGCTGGAGACAAACTGGAATGGTGCCTATAACAGAAGAAGAGTCACGCTAGTGGAATTTAGACCCTCTGTGTTATATCCTTGGATGCAGATTGGAAGGGGAGCACTGCCACTAGGGAAAGATAATGGGGGCAACCCCTGAAACTTGTCCTACACAACCCTGAGCTCCCTGACATCTCCAGATGGGTTATTTCATCTCATGCGGTGATCGCCTTCCTATCACTGTCTTACCCTAAGCATGGTCCTGGCTAGTGCTCGGGGCAGCAGGAACACTAGTCCTGCTCTATGATCTAAACAAAAAGGGAAACAGACAAGAGTAAAAAGGGAGAGGAAGGTTTAGGCAAACCAAAAAGGAGATAAATAAAAAGAAGACACCAAACTAACTTGCAAACAGCAATCTCCGGAGCCAACTCCTAGACGACTTCTCTTTCCACCTTTAACAAGATATAGCAAACTATCACTGGCAACTAGCTAAGGTGTAAGTTCTTATACCAGAAGGGAGTGGAGAAATCAGAACAGCTGAGAAAACCCAGGATGGAAAGCTTTAGGAGACAAACAGAACTGCTCAAACGTTGCAACAAAATAACAAGAAATTTGCACATCTAGCTGTAAAGCAAATCAGATCCACCCAGTGCAGGCGTGTATCCAAACTCTAACACCTAAAATAGAAGAGAATAAAATAGAAAGTATCCCAGTAACATGAAGATAACTATTGGTAAGTATGAGACTATCGACAGGGAACTTAAATTTATAGCGCCACTCTAGCTCTGCAATAAAAAAAAACATTGGAGTGGTGCTTTCATGTAAGCTTGGACAAAATGGCTGTAGGCAAAATCATGTATAGAAAATAAAATAAAAATTATTTAAAGAATAAAGAAAACATCTCAATAAGAAAGGTAAAAACAGACTAGAGAAAAAAAGAATTTGTATAACTATTTGATAAAAAAAGCTCTTGGGTCCCTTACCAATAGTTAATGGCTAAAGTTTGTAGACCCCAGACCTTTGCCAATGCCTTAGTAATCCATATCGTACATAGCAATGAGGAGAGTGATATCGTAACCCAGGATTAAAAGAGACTGCGCAAAACTGTTTATATTCAGCAGCTATTAGAGATTTGGAGAAACATAGGGGGCCTCCTAGCAGAGACTCATTTTCAAGTTAATGCTGTTTTTGTATTAGTTTTCGACAGAGAACATTGGGAAAAAAGACACTAAAGAACTTTGTAAAATCAAATTACGTTAACTAAGCAATAAACAAGTTCGGAAAGGCATATTTCCTAGCTATGTTAACTGCGATGTGAAAACGAATCGTTAAGCCAAATAAAAATTAATGGCGAGCAATTTTTTTTCCTTATTTTATTTTATTTTTTTTCTTATAAATTTCCTTGGTCGTAATTATTCAACGGTGTCCATTCCCACAGCGTTAAGTGAATACACCCCAGGCACGTCATGCATTGAAGTGGGAAACCGTGTATAATTTTAAACAAAGTCTGTCATTTACTGAACTAGAAAGTAATATTATTACTGGGTAAGAATTAAAACAGCTTAATTACCCCCTGCTTGGGTTTGATATCTTGAAGATGCCTTACAGAGAAATAACACCTTTCTGCATAAGGAATGAATATTTAACTTGATAACATTTAAAAGAAGAGAAAAACTTAAGTCTCCGCACAAGCTGTTAAAGCCATTACTTTGTAGTAGGTGACACCCCGTTTAACTTAGACCATATTGTTAATAGTTATGGGGTTTTATTGAATTAATGAGACTGTTATCATGTAGTAGAATGTCTTGCTGAGTTAATTGAAACCGCATAGATTACATAAATGGTATTAATGAACTTTGACTGCCTGATGCTCCAGCTTTAATAAAGACTGCTTGGTGGGCTAAATGAACACAGGCATATAAAGAACAGGTTCAATTTTGCGAGCCTACAGGCTGTTGACAAACACAAAACTTTACCACAGTTTTCTTTTTCCGTTTGCAGCATTGCATACTGATAAAAGGAATGCAATGTGGAAAGTTCTCTTAAAGGGAGTCTGTTGGCACAAAATGGCTGCACCTATTCACTTACTTGTTCCCTCTTCCTCCCATAAAGCCACGGCTGTCCAAAAAGGAAGTAGAAAACTGAGATTGAAAGTAAACAATTAGTAAACAATTAGCTGGAAAGGTGCACTGATCTGTTTGACCCATCCAAGGATTCAATAAGTGCATGTGATTGGGCTTAATAGCCATTTTGTGCTGTCAAATTCCCTTTAAAGAGGACCTGATACATGCTGCCCAATCCATGGGCAACATGTATATGATTTCAGCCAAGTATGGCTGAGATCATACAGCCAGTGCCTGATACATGTTGACCATGGTTTGGGCAGCATGTACAGTAGGTGAAATAAGTATTGAACACGTCACCAATTTTCTAAATAAATATATTTCTAAAAGTGCTATTGACATGAAATTCTCATGAGATGTCGTTAACAACCCATCCAATCCACACAGGCAAAGAAATCAAATCATAGATGTCCATACATTAAGTTATGTATAATAATGAGAAATAGCACATAGAAAAAATATTGAACACATGAAGAAAGAAGGTGCAAAAAGCCATGCAAAGTCATGATACCAGCTGAAATCTAGCAGTAATTCGAAAGCAATCCTGTCACTTAGTGAAAAATATCAGCTGGGTCAACTGATGGCCTATAAAAAGGGGTGTCATTACCAAGATACCACGCAAAAAACATCTCCTGATGAGTAAAACCAATGAGCTGTCTCAAGACCTTCTCAATCTTATTGTTGCAAAACATTGATGGCATTTGTTACAGAAGAATTTCTAAACTGCTTAAGTTTCCGGTGAGCACTGTTGGTGACATAATCCAGAAGCGGAAAGAACATCAGTTCACCAGAAAACTGTCCACGAATCGGTGCTCCCAGAAAGATTTCAGACTGAGAAATCATCATCACAAGAGTTTTTCCAAGAACTGCCCATGGAGAGCTAAAAAAAAAAGACCTGCAATCAGTAGGTACAACTATTTCAACGAAAAGTAATGCTATCACCCTCCAAGGCCTGTATGCACGCTCACCACGCAATATGCAATTACTGAACAAAAAGCATGTTCGAGCGCGTTTAAAGTTTGCTCAACAACATTTAGACAAGTGTTTAACTATATACAAAATGTAGTGACAGTCTGTGTATAGTAATCCTTCTGGTGCATACAAGGAGCATGAGACAAAAAATCTGAATCCTTTATTTCATTGGATTAAAATCCAACATAGCAAAAATAATATTTTGCCATGGCTAAGAATCATTTAATGAATTTGGTTTGAAGTACGTAGGCTCATAAGGTTATTTTTTCTACTTGGCTATTTTCTTTTTACTAATGTTGGATTTTACTTGCTATCAAAGAAAACATTCAGATTTGTTTTATCTTTAAGTATGAGTTCTGGAGCTTCCTTTTTTCCTTACCATAAAACTATATTGTGGGATCCATTGATGTGTTGAGTCTATCAGACTATCACACTGCATGAACTATTTTGGATATTTTGGATATTTAAAGGGGTTGTCCACTACTAGGATATCCTGTTCTTGATCTAAATGTTTGGCGCCGATAAAATAAAAAAGCTTATACTCACCTCCTGTGCCAGCTGTGTTGGCACTCGCATTTCGGGGCTCTTTTGCGGTTGTTATTACACGTGAGCTTGGCACCCAATAGGCGTCACTGTCTCCACCTAGGGACAAATCAAACATCAAGAGGAAGTGAGAGAGCAGCTGCAACCCTGACTTCCTGTGATGTTCAATTTGTCCAAAGTCAGGGACTGATTGGACGCCAGACCCATGTGTCATAACGACCGCATGAGAGCCCCGGGAACTTCAGTGCCGACACCGCTGGAATGCTGCTGGCATGCAAGGTGAGTATAAGCTTTTTTATTTTATCGGGTCCAAGCGTGGGGTTTGAGAAGGGTTTGTCCAAGTAGTGGACAACTTCTTAAATTCTTGAAAGGTGAGCTGGAAAAATGTTCGTTTTTTTCCTACAAGAAGCATGAGACCCTCATCTCTTGGTGACCTAAAGAATTTCACGTTTGCAGAGTTCTAGCAGTGTAGAAGTGTACTCATTAAACTCGAGCACGCAGAAGGAAAAGGATTCTGGGCGCCGCTGTTTAAGCACCCGAGAGTGGCATGTGGTAGTTGCTGATTGATAAAGGACTTACCCAGCACTACTCACTTCTGCGTCAGGAGGTGCACGGGACCAATTATTTCTCGAATATGTTGGAATGAGTGCATGATCGACAGGTATTGCGCACCTGTTCTATGCATTAGAATAGGAATGGTGATTGACACCTGCTGGTCATGCATGTGTCCCACTGGGTATGTGTAAACATGATGTCATAGGATAGGTGCACAACATCCACAAACTTACTCCAAATTTGTGAAAAATTTTCCCAGAAGATTGAACGCTGTTTTATCTGGAAAGGGGACCCAACTCTATATCCTCCAAGTTATTCCCTGCATTAAATAATAATTGCATTTTCAGATAATGCAATCTACACAGAACAGCCTTGAACAGTCATTTATATTTACATGAATATTGTTTGTGACATTTCTATTAAATGGAGTACTGATAATTTACTCTTAAATTTCAGGGAATGCATGAACTGTTGGCGCCCATATTATTCATACTGCATTGTGATCATCAGGCGTTTATGCATGCAAGTGAAGCTGCACAACCAAGGTGGGTACTTCTACACCTAGTGAGGTATTTTAGCAAGTAATCCATGGGGTCTTGCAGCAGACGGTCACTGTGCTGGGTGGCTGCGGTGTATTCCTTGAACATAATGAAGTGCAGCGTCATTACCTGACTTTCAATTAATAAAGCAATAGAAAACATTACATACATTACACAGAGAAAGACTGAACTACCTCACTGGTTCAGCTTAGGAAGAAGACGACATGGGATATATTAAGAAAAGCTTGATTTCAATGAAATTCCGTCTAAGGGCAAGTAAAGATAATCTCGCTCCATCCTGCCATGTCACACTTGCAGGAGTTTAGTCCATGTGCCCCTTTGTAAGCTCGTCTGTCTACAGTTGTGGCCAATAGTTTTGAGATTGACACAAATTTTGATTCTCTGCTTCAGTTTCTATAGTGGCATTAACTTTAGTTGTTATTAAGAGCAATCCGATGAATTAAAAAAAAATGCAGTCATTTCTTGCCATGAACATGAACTTACCATATTTACTCGTATACAGTAAGCCGAGGCACCTAATTTTGCCACAAAAAAATGGGAATACTTATTGACTTGAGTATAAGTCGGGTATGCATTGTCCCCTCATCCCCATCCTGGTATGCATGGTTCCTCATCCCCATCCTTATCTGCATGGTTCCTCATCCCCATCCTTGTCTGCATGGCTCCTTATTCTCATCCTTGTCTGCATGGCTCCTTATTCCCATCCTTGTATGCGTGGCTCCTTATCCTCATCCTTGTATGCGTGGCTCCTCATCCCTATCCTTGCATTTGTGGCTTCTTATCCCCATCCTTGTATGCATGGTTCCTCATCCCTATCCTTGCATGCGTGACCCCAATGAGAAAAGCATTAAAAAAACATCCTACTTACCTTCCCTGCGCGCCCTCGCAGCATTTTGTTCTGGTGCCAGCAGCATCTGCGACCGACTGATCACATCTGTCTGATCAAGGATTCAAAAAAGGAATCATTGCCTCCCTAGCATCTGAGGATCTTTCAATTGGAGCTACTCGGGATTAGAGTTGAGCGAATATGTTCGGAGTCGGTTGCCGTTTCTGAGTTTGCCCTATTTGTGCCGTATTGGTACCATATTCGTGCCGAATTTATGTTTGATGATCGGTTCCGAACATATTTGGTCATTTCTACTCCCATGGACTCCAATGACAATTCGGCTGTACTCGGTGAAAACAGTATTCGCCACCGATCGTAATAGGAACCGAATATTGAAAAATTTGCTCAACGCTGTGCTGGATGGTCTTCTGACACATCGGTGAAATTGTTCCTAGTATTTATTCTATGGCATTGTTTTTAGATTCATAGGGCTTTAGTTTGAAGCCCAAAAAGCACTTTTGGAATTGGTGACAATATTGATTTGATATTTTCATAGGTAAACATGGTTTTTAATGTTATATTAAAAATTATGGTTCACACCTACTTTTTTTGCTGTTTATTACTATTTATAAACAGTAGATACTAGTGATCCACAATATCTGTTATGGTGAGTAGTTAACATCTATAAACAGATGTAAACATTGTGAAAATTACAAATTTGTGCCACTCTCAAAAGTTTTGTGCACGACTTTACCAGTAAATTTTATTATTACAAAGTAGTACTATGAAGGGTTGACATAGCCTCATCATTTATGACATTGTATATATGCTGCATTTTTGGAAAGGAGAGATATTCAGTGATCCATTTGTTCCATTCATGTCAGATTTAGGTATTTACAAACAAAGCTAGAGCAGATATGCAGGGGTAAAATCTGCATCAAACAGCACCATAGATCTGAGCCCCCAGGAGTCGCAAATTAGCAGAATTAGGTATTTGAAAAGGGGTGGTCTACTTAACCTTTTTTTTTCATAAATGGGACCAAGCTTTGGAATCTGAGCTGAAGGATCACATTTTCTTTTACTTTTTATGCCACTTAGAGTCTTTAAAAATTTGTTAAGGTTGGCGACCTAATCAAACCTTTAGATGAAACCTTTTGTTGTTCTACCACTGTAAAAACACTTTATATATATATTGGCATGGAGCAGCACATCTCACTGAGAATCTGCCTGCTACGTGCTGGCTTAGCTGACGATAATAAATGCCAATGCCTCCACCAACTGATGAATGTTGCCTCATTTATTCTTCAGTAAAAGTCTGACGATTAATGACTGTTATGAATGTTTAGAAGAAAAACCTGTTTTTTATTTTACATGTTCCCAAAGAAACAACTCAAAAATACATATTTTTCAATCATAACATGTATTGACATCATGGCGCTCGGAATAAAAGACATTAATATTATGTTTTTTTCTAGTGAGGAAATGAAAGTTCTGTTGAATCCTGATTTCTTGGAACATGACGCCTAGTAAGTCAGAAACCTTAGCAATGCTGAACTGGTGAATGTATATAAATTATAACATTAACTGGGCATCTGATGGATGTTGGAGGGTGCAAACAATCAAACTGCTTCCTTCACTTCTGGGGTGCATCTCTGCTTTACATGACTGCAGGTGACTTTATGTTCACTTCAACCCTACATTAAATACTTCAGACTCCATCCTATAAACATGTTAAAGTCTAAACTGTTATTTATGGTCCATATCTGATATAGGACACTCTTTACCCCTGGTTAAATAGATTCCCCAGGAATACAAAAAAAAGAAAACTAAAGAAAATGTCATTATAAATAAAATCCTAAAAACTTTTTATTAAGAAATCACAGTTGTTTTGTCTAGTGAGGTAATCTCTATAACATTCAACTGACCGCCATCTTATTACAATGTGAGCATGTGCAGTAGGAAGTACCGTCATTCACTTCTTGTGTAGGAAGTTATGCTCCCAATACTGGAGATTCCGGGACTGCTGAGGTAAAAAGAGGCTTCTCACACTGCTGTCCACCCTGTCTATCTGATCTAATACTAGTGATATCAGGGGTGCTGAAGTAAGAAGAGGCTTCTCACACTGCTGTCCACCCTGTTTAACTGATCTAATACTAGTGATATCAGTGGTGCTGAGGTAAGAAGAGGCTGCTCACACTGCTGTCCACCCTGTCTTTCTTATCAAATACTAGTGATGTCAGGGGTGCTGAAGTAAGAAGAGGCTTCACACACTGCTGTCCACCCTGTCTTTCTTATCAAATACTAGAGATGTCAGGGGTGCTGAAGTAAGAAGAGGCTTCACACACTGCTGTCCACCCTGTCTATCTGATCTAATACTAGTGATATCAGGGGTGCTGAGGTAAGAAGAAACTGCTGACACTGCTGTCCACCCTGTCTATCTGATCTAATACTAGTGATATCAGGGGTGCTGAAGTAAGAAGAGGCTGCTCACACTGCTGTCTACCCTGTCTATCTGGTCTAATACTAGTGATATCAGGGGTGCTGAAGTAAGAAGAGGCTGCTCACACTGCTGCCTGCCCTGTCTATCTCATATAATACTAGTGATATCAGGAGTTCTCAGGTAAGAAGTGGTTGCTCACACTGCTGCCCACCCTGTCTATCTGATCTAATGCTAGAGATATCAGGAGTTCTGAGGTAAGAAGAGGTTGCAAAAATCATAATAGTCCCTGAAATAATCTTTATTGATTAAAATACCAGACAACCTGGTACACACCACAAAAAAACAAAAACAAAAAAGGTGTCGAAAAAACACACAACAACCGTGTACAATAAAAGGTTTGGGGAGGTCCTTGGAAAGCCCTATTTACAGGCTATACTGATACCTTCCTAGCCGCGGAGGTTGGCACCCCCTTTTTTTGTTTTTACCTTTTTTTTTTTGTTTGTTTGTTTTGTTTTTTTGTGGTGTGTACCAGGTTGTCTGGTATTTTAATCAATAAAGATTATTTCAGGGACTATTATGATTTTTGCATGTTAATACCCTAGCTTGTATCAAAATATAAAACTGTAAGAAGAGGTTGCTCACACTGCTGTCCACCCTGTCTATGTGATCTAATACTAGTGATACCAGGGGTGTTGAGGTAAGAAGAGGCTGTTCACACTGCTGTCTACACTGTCTTTCTTATTTAAGAAGAGGCTGTTCACACTGCTATCCACACTGTCTTTCTGATCTAATACTAGAGATGCCAGAAGTGCTGAGGTAAGAAGAGTCTGCTCACATTGCTGTCTAGCCTGTATATCTGAATGACAATGGTATAGGTATCTCCGTGTCACAGAAATGAAGCTTCCAACTGCACATGCTCATAAGCATTGCAGTTAACCTTTAAATAAAAGGACATATTTCTGTCACTGTGACAGGACGATGGCCATTTTAATTCTATAGTGATTACCTCCTTAGACAAAACAATGGTGATTTTCTAATTCAATTTATTTAGGAATTTCCCTTTGTGATTTTGTAATTCTTTTCTGGAGAGTCCCTTTAAGGAATGCCTAGTTACAACACTGTTATATAACAGAAGAATAACTGCCGTGTGACCTTTTCTATTAGATCTTGTTTATGTAATTTTTTTTATATGGCATTGTTTCATTGAAGCTATATGAGTTATATCCAGGACTTTATAAAAAAAATAAAAAATGTATCTAAGTACTAAGGCAGTTAATTGCAACTTACTTGCCTGTTGTGCATGGCGCCGTTCTTCCCCAGCACAGAGAGGTCACATACCGCTTTTGCCAGCGATTCAGCTGCCTCTGCTGACACGACGGGGCTTGACTTCCGACATCATTCTGACTGATAGACAGCTCCACCAGTTAGGCAGCAAGGATCCGGCTATCAATCAGAATAGCCAATAAAGAAAGGTAAAGCTGACAGCACTCACAATATTGGGGCACCCGTTCAAAGTCCAAGGAAACCTTCTTGGAAAATCCCAGCATTCAAAAAACAAAGGAACAGAGCTCCATCCAGGTGTAGTATCAAAGTGGAAAAAACTTTATTCCACCATATAGTGATACGTTTCGATCTTAATGATCTTTATATAAGTATAAAGTATCTTTATAGTATACTTGATAAAGATCATTAAGATCGAAACGTTGTATCACTATATGGCGGAATAAAGTTTTTTTCACTTTGATACTACACCTGGATGGAGCGCTGTTCCTTTGTTTTTTGATTGCTGTCAATCAGAATAACGTCTGAAGTCCCACCCTGTCGAAAGTGTGGAGCGGAAAAGAAGCCTCTGCTCTTTAGACGTGATGTCAGCAGAGGCTTCTGAATCACCGGCAGGAGAGGTGTGTGACTGATCTGTGCAAGGAAAGAATGACACCATGCCCAATAGACAGGTAAGTTGCCATTACCTGCCTGTTAGTGCTTAGGTACATTTTTCTTTTTTATAACGTCGTGGATAGAAATTAGATTTCTATACTGGTGGCATAATTTTAACAACTAAAAAAAAAACATTTTCACAAAATATTCTGTTATTAAAGGGTGAATTTATTCGCAGTGAACCATATTGTTCAGCAGAGTTCTTGTTAATTACAAAGAATCTTACTTATTCTAGTGCCTTGTTTTCAAACCTTATGGGAAGCGCTGAACCTTGGTTTTCCACATATGAACATGATTCTCGCAAGGTAAGATACAAACTTCAGCCCACTGGAAAGTCTCCTTTATATTTCTGTATTTTTTTATTATTGATTTTATTTTTAATTGCTTAGCCGAAACCATAATTTTCTTGCAGTTTAATTTAGTGGTAAGCCACAAGAAAAAAAAAAGAAAATAAGCAATATTATGTTGAGATCTTTATAACCAGCATGTGCCTGGACTCAAGGCTAAAATTCTTGCTTGTTTTTAGCCCGAAGCAAATAAAAACATCGATGTCACTTTAAAGGATATGAACGCTAGAATTACACGGTTATAGGTCAGCATGGGGTTATTAACTAAACACACTGTAGTGCAGCGGTAGCACCTTATCCAGTGATGAGGCAGTGACCCAGCAAAATTCCAAACAAAAGTCTCTTTAATGCTTAAACTCACAAAACACAGCACACAATATCCTACGGTTCGCAGCCGGGAAACAGGACAGTCCACCTCCGGATCGCAGCCGGGAAACAGGACAGTCCACCTCCGGATCGCAGCCGGGAAACAGGACAGTCCACCTCCGGATTGCAGTCGGGAAACAGGACAGTCCACCTCCAGATCACAGCCACGAAACAGGACAGTCCATGTCCGGATCGCATCCGGGCACATATCCTCTGGATTACACAGTCATTAAACACACCAATCCACCTCAGACGTGCCGTGGGTGACTGCACCGCCGTGTTAATGTCTCTTTACTCACATCTCTACACAGTACACAATATCCTTCAGTTTACAGTCACTGAACACTCTAGTCCTTCGGGCACAGGACCGTCTACCTCCAGTTCGCAGCCGGGCACATATCCTCTGGATTACACAGTCACTAAACACGCCAGTCCACCTCTGACCAGTTGCCGTGGGCGACTGCAGTGCCGTGTTAATGTCTCTTTACTCACATCTCTACACAGTACACAATATCCTTCAGTTTACAGTCACTGAACACTCTAGTCCTTCGGGCACAGGACCGTCTACCTCCGGTATGCTCACTCTATATGATCGATGGTATAGAGAGGAGGGAGAGCACTAGTATTCCTCTTATCAATTGTCCGTTCAGGTAATTAGCATGCACCACATTCCTGCTAAATTGCAATCAAACTGATGCTAACGCTTTATATATATTTATAAGGTGTTTATTCATTTATTGCACGCTATTCACATTTCATCTTGTTATCGCTCCTATATTCGCTCATATCAGAAACAGGCCTGACTCTGATATTACTTCATCCAGCAGAAGAAGCTATAGCCTGATTCCCCTGATGGTGCCTTTGGGTGAAACCTATTGGGGAGGCTAATGGCTGCTTAGTTTTAAACGGCATGTGCTAGGTAGGTTTATATGGCATGATGAGGCTGGAAAGCTGCATATACGAAAGTGAATGGTTATATTAGCTAGGTATCGGGTCCTATTAAATAAGAGGGACGCTAACTCTATGGGAACAAGAAAGTTTAGTCAGTTTGTTGGATGAAGTATTATCAGACAGGCCTGTTTCTGATATAATCTAATATAGGAGTGATAACAAGCTGAAATGTCGATAGTGTGCAATAAATGAATAAGCATCTTATAAAAATATATAAAGAGTCAGCATCATTTTGATTCCAATGAAATAGGAATGTGGCGGATGCTGCAATTGATAAGAGGAATACTAGTGCCCACCTCCACCTCCTCTCTATACCATCGATCTTATAGTCAGCATATCCCTGCATATATCACTGAGTAAGCACAAGCACCTTATATACCAACCTATAGGATTCATATCAAAATAATACCCTCCCATAGCACTATGTGTTATTAAACAATTTGTTTCAGTTTAGTGAAATTAATAAAAGTTATGTTTTATTAATTAGGGTCTTTAATGAAGGATCTCTATTTGTCTATGGCAATTTGTGTGTATACTTTAAAGGATACGAACATGTTTGGATGCATTATTACCTAAATCTATGTATTTTTGGCTAAAAAGCAATTTTTTGCACAAGGGTTTTATTAAATGGGTTTTCCGGAAATAGAATACAATAAGTAATAAAGGAAAAATAATTATTCATAAAGTTTGTAAGACGGTGAGGGGAATTATATGCGGGGGCTGTTTTGTATCTCTCAGAATGTGCTTGGCAGCATACTGAACCGCTGGAGTGCATTGTAATCACAGCCACGGCTATGGTTACCATGCAAAATCAAAGTAAATGTGGTCTGGGTCCAGTTATTTGACAAAGTTAGTTTAGGAACACCTGTCTTGGGCTTTTATTTTTTGAGAGATCTGTAGGATGGTAGTGGGACGGATCTCTCCCTCCAGTCTGGATCTTGTAAGTGTCCCATAGCCACGGTTTTCATTTAACCCTGCAGTAAAGGTTTGGGTGAGTCAGTTTGTGTTTGGTTTTCATGTGCAGCAGAGCTGAAGGTGCTGTGGTTATATGTTTGGCTGTATGAAGCTAATTCAGCTATGAAGAAGTAAGCGAGCGCTGGGCAACTTCCACAACATCGTTTGCTCTGGGCCTCAAGCAGATTCCCAAGAATTGCAGTGCTCATGCTGCCGCCCCTTTAATTCCTACTGAAACTGCGTGCAGCGCATGGAATATAGAGTTACGTCCTTCGTCAGGATTTACTTTGTGGGTGGAGTCAGAGCATTCTATGCTTCACGCTCCAGTCCCACCGATGACAACAGCAGCGAAAGCACCTGCCCTTCTGTGATTTATATCCCCCAGCCCCTCCTGTGATTTATATATGACCCGAACACCTCAAGTAATGTATATAGACCCCAGGCACTCCTGTAATCTATATATGCCCCCAGCCTTCCTGTGATGTATATATGCCCCCTGCCCCTCCTATAATGTATATATGCCCTTAGCCTCCTGTAATGTATATATGCCCCATCATGTAATGTATACCGTATATCTCCCCGGCCCCTCCTGTAATGTATATATGCCCCATCATGTAATGT
>VIAB01000348.1:4103-16294 GCA_009801035.1 Oophaga pumilio | reverse complement strand
TTTGGTCTGTACTGTATGTGTCATGCATACTCTTTGCCAGAGCCAGTCTAGTGGGCACCGCCTCACTCCACACACTATTATAGATCGAGACCTCGCCCACTGGATGGCCGCATCACTAGACAGAACGTGGCCTCGCTCTATACGGGTGTATGGAGCAAGGCCGCACCCACTTAGATGGGCTCTGGTCGGAAGTATTCATAACGCATACGTACCCTCCGGTACCGGCTTAGAAACTAGCAAATTCACACAATGCACAGTGCGTGCGCTGGGGGGATTCAGAAGTCTGCAGTCACACAGAGTAACGACAGACTTTTCATTTTTGAACGGACACCCCCTTTAATGTTTTATGCAGTTTTTATTATCCCTGATATCTATGGGAGCTATCGTATTGATACACTTAATGGGAAATTTTATTAGACTTCTATAGGAGTCATATATAATGTCCCTTCATGGACTTTCAAAGCTTTAGCCACACTAATATTTATGATTTTAGTAGATGTACTTCACTCAGCACGGAGATGCAATACAGTTATCTTTTCTAAGTATACCTACATACAGTTAACATTGGTGGGGACCAGAGCAGTTTCCTAGGGAGCCATATTCTATGGGGGGATAAAATAATAATTTTAAAAACATGTGTTGCTAAAGGGAACAATGGCCTTAAATAGTGCAGTAAATGCTCTTAAAAGGAGTTTGTAGGCTCTGAAATCGGCATCAAAGTGTACATATTCTTGTAAGGGACCTTGCACTAAGACATATACTTGGCATAAAAATCCACTGGACTGCTTTAGAGAAAAATATTTTTCATGTTCATATGCAAAAGTGATGCAGTGTGAGCAGAGGCATCCTTCTTTCCTTAGTTTCTAAGGCTATCTCAGCGCTGTCAGCCAATGTAACAAAGATCAAATCTGTGAAAGGAGCTGTGCTTGATAGCATACAGCCGTGTCTACAGTGCTCTTGCAAATGAACATAAAGGTTCTTTTCTCTACACTATCCATCAAACTCTTATTTTACATGATCTACTTACTGAGAAACTGCCTGTAATCTATTGTGGGGGCGTGTTCTTCTTTCCTTCGAGTGTCGCTGCCTGCTTATAATTGGTCAGCATCATACAGGGAGAAGAAGAGCACACCCCCAGTGGAAGCTGTCTGATAACAACCACTTGGACTTAAAAAAAAAAAGTTGAAGTTTATTCATTAGGTGTCAAAAACTTTGATTGCTAATATCTCTGCACCAAAGAGGCAAAAAATATAAATGTTTTATTTCGCTCTGCAATTACTATTACATTGTGTATCCAGTTCAACATGAAGCATTTGGTGAAAGATCCTCTTTAAGTGCTTCTTTTAGGCCACATCAAAGTACAGCATAGCTTAAACTTTTGTCTGTTATATACATAAGTTAAAATTGAGAAATATGGAGGTATATGGAAGTATCAGAATTGTGTTACGCCCTTTTCTTGAATTTATCTAAAGTTTTTGAAAATTTTGGTTAATTGTGGATCTTTGTTAGGCCCCAATCCTATATTTTCTGATATGTGAAAAAATAATTTCATCTGTGTGCTAGATCAGATTTTCAACAGTTTGGTCAATGTGTCCATTTTACCCATCACTGATTTTCTTATATGCAAAAAAAAAATAAAATTACAGAGCTTCTCCGATTTATTACAATGTTAAAAATGAACAGCAGAGGGATTGCTCACAGATGGCATCAGTGTGCTCTCTGTAATTTTCATGGGACCATAGATTAGGATGGGTAGTTTTGATCTGTAACTCACTGTTCACAAAAAAATGCGATGGATAACTCAGTTCTCTATATTCAGTGTGTTCTATCTGTGACACATCTGTATAACACACATACATGAAAAACGGACATCTGTGTGATGAATGAGGCCTTACAGTATATGTTCTTCTTCCCTGGTAATGCCAACAATTGTACGTCCGATAAAGGGCAGTCGTAATGAATGGCTAATCTGGCAAACATTGATAAAGGTCCTCACACGTGAGCAATGCCTAACTGTAAGGATTTATCCTTCCAGGAGTTGAGAAACAAATTTTGATCTGTAACGTGCCTTTTAGAAACTGCACAGGATTTAATTTTTTTTTTTTTTAATCTGGTTTTGCTATATGCTGTAATTGTTCTCAGCACCAGGATAAATCAATATTTGGAGCAAAAACTGTGTCTTTTTTTGTTCTTTTCACATTTCTATTATTTTTCCATTTGGGTCGCTAAAAGTTTGGTTCTTTAAAATTGTTTTAGAAGTGATAGTTGAATAAAAAGTACCACTCAAACCATCTTTAAATGTATTTTGCTGCCTTTCGCATTCATTTTACATCATTATCCACTATCATTTCATCTAATACATTTGTCAGATACTTGTTTGTTTTCGCATATTCACTTTTCTTGCATCTTTTATCTTGCCAGCTCTTATCTCTATTGTATTTTTTTATATATCTAAAATTACATTTATTGTAAACTAATTATGGATGGTAATCATTCATGCACATAGTTGTGTGTTTCCTGATGTTTTCATTATATTTCTTGTACATTTTTGCGGTGCAGCTAGAGTTGTGCATTCATGATCAGGAGTGGCAGGCAGTCATAGCTGAACTCCTGCTCTAATGGTTTGTTCTCCCATTAAAATTGTGGCGCACTTTTAAAGAAAATATAGTCGGAGATGCCTTTTCTGTAAGATGGGGGTTTCACGTTGTAGGCACAATGTGGCAGACGCTATGCTGGTGTAAGCAGGTTGCAGGATGCAGGGACGGACAGGAGGCAGAGCAAGGGTTAACAGTTTTACTAAACAGGGGAATACTCCATGCAGGGAGACAAACAGTTAAAGGGAGGAAAAAAGATGTGCAGAGTCAATGAAAACAAGGGAAAAGATAGTAGCAGTTCTTGTTAGATCAATTAGCCTGTCAGTCGTCTTCCAGGCCGTGGCAATTACGGAGCAGGCGATGACTTCAGCAACTGCTGCTGCGGGGTTGTTCCGGTGGGGTACTGTAGACAACGATGGTCTGTCTTCTTGCGGTACCACCCGCTGAACCCCTAGTCCATATGCTTCAGTGGCTGACAAGGATGAGGGCCACAGCACTGTACGAGCCCAACGCGGCTCGGCAAATATAGTCTGGCAAAATCAGGTACGCAAATGTCTGTCCTGTACCCGGTCATTATTATGTGTTACGTGCACTGTACTGACGGACACAGAGCGTACAGCGCCTTGATCTCTGGTAGTCACAGGGCACACACTGCAGGTCTCTCTCTCTCTGGTCCCCGCTGTGGGTGGCAGGAGACAGAGAATGCTGGCCTGCGCGATGCTGGTGCTCCCAGGACGGAGCACTCCTCTCTCTGAACTGCTGCGGCACGCCTGGCTCCTCTCTCTGCAGCCGTCCCTTTGCAGACAACGGGGATTGCCACAGCAACGGTACTTGTTGGGGGGGAACGGAGCGTGCGTTCACCTCACTGCGTGCTGCCCCGGGTTGGCACCAAACTTCTCGCTGCTGCGCTCGTTTTTGCTTTATATCTCCCCGCCCCCCTCGGTCAGGAGGTTCGTCCGGCTTACTGTTACTTCCCCCAGGCAACAGGGGATCCAGCCTCGACAGTTCTGGTCCCGGCAAGCAGGTAACCGCATTGCGGTTCTCCTCCTTACACTGGCATGCTGATCGGCAAAGTTCTAATAGTTGGTGGTGGACACAGTGAGAAGAGGGCCCCATTTTATGGCTAAGGCAAAAGCTGTGCTGGCAGTAATGGGCCCCTTTAGCTCTTGGGCCTCTGTGCAGCAACACAGGTTGCGCCAATGGTTTATCCGCCCTTGCTAAGAGTGCTTTTATAATTGGCCTGCAGCTGTAACTATGAGACCAGAGCAGTGAGTGAGAGCTGGCGCTGGACCTGGGGGCACGGTGAGTACTATATGATTTTAATACTTTCCATTACAGTACATTTTTTTGGGTCCACTTTTTATCAAAATGAAAAACCCCTTTAAAATAATTTTCTTGCATTAAAAATTGCTTCATATCGCCTGAAAAAAAATGTTTTGATTATCAAAAAAATAAGGGGTTTAATATCGTATTTGAGTATGAAAGATCTTTGGACCGTTCTTGGAGATTCTAGCGGTTCAATCGGTAATTCCTTCAGCATAAATGAGTGAACCTTGTGCTATGTAAAGGTGTCACTTTGGATTATCACCTGTAAATGCCGTGCCGCTCTTTCTGTTTGCACTCATTTTGTGCTTTTACAGCTTGTAGTTCTGTCTGTATTTATAGAATTCAATCACTCCTGCACGTTAGTATGGCAAATGGTAGATTCACAACATTTTCCTAGAACGTGTCCTGTTAGCCTGTGAAATTGCCGCTGTTTTTTTCTTTTTTCTCCCTATTAAGATCAAAAGAGATTTAAGAACAGGCAAAAAATAAACACAAAAAGGTATAAAAAAAGGTTTGATAATTATATAAATAAAGTAACTTGCCCTATGAACCAAACAGCTTGTGGCTGCGTTGTATGAGCTAAGCTGTAGTTTATGCTTTGTAATTCTTGAGTCCCTTCATGTATAATGACACTTATGGCACCATTTTTCTTTTCTTTTTTTACACTTTGTTTTAGACGATGGGTGAGACTCCTCTTTGGTCGAGAATTTCCGCTTCAGGACCTCCTTGTGGTTTGGGATGCTCTCTTTGCAGACAGCAATACTCTAGCCTTGGTGGATTATATTTTTGTTGCCATGCTTTTATATATCAGGGATGCATGTAAGTATCATTGCTTTTTTTATCATTTTTGTACTGGACTGTTAGACTCTGTAAACTAGATTTCTTTCCATCACAACACTGAGCAATAGTTGAAGGCACATCTGATCAAACTGCCTGTGTGCCTGAACAAGGGTCCTAGGGTCCTCAGGAGTAGAGGGGCTCTATATTCCCACCTGTCCATAAAAGCAATTTGCTGTCTGGAAGATTGTCATTTCAGATGCAGAATTCTCTGCTGCAGATGACATGCTTGTAGGAACCCGTAGGAGAAGCTCCTGATGTTTTCCTCCCTTACTCTCTACATGCAGATTTTGTGTGATGGTACTAAGAGTGTCTAGAAGAACTGGTATTCAAAAAATCTTTTAATTGTCATCCATGCATGGCTTCCATGAATATGTTTTTATCTAGATAAGTTGTTTTGTGTGTAGCAAAACATGTGGACTATGTATGGGCTGAGCAGTTCAGTTTTGGGCACCAGTTCGTAGGAAAAGAAACCCTAGAGCTAGAAAAGGTATAAAGAAGAGCCACAAAATTGATAATGATGATGGAGGATCTTGGTTATGAGGGAAGATTAAAATATTTAAATTTACCATATATACTTGAGTATAAGCCGAGTTTTTCAGCACATTTCTTTAGTGCTGAAAACACCCCCCTTGGCTTATACTCAAGTGAGGTGTCCAGAACATGGAGGGGGAGGGGCAGTGGCGGTCCCAGGAGGCAGGAAGAGGCTGCTGCGGCTAACTCCTGTGCCTGCTGCTAAAGAGAAATGAATATTCATTGCACTGGCAATGAATATTCATTTATTTGTAATAGCGCGCACAGCATCAGCCGCAGCAGCCCGCTCCTGCAGCTGCTGGACGATCACGTGTGCCTCTACTTAAGAGAAATGAATATACACCTCTCTCCACTCCCATAGGCGTGGAGAGATGAATATTAATTTCTCTTAAGTAGCTGCACACATGACCACCCGGTTGCTGACACTGTGCGCGCTATTGAACACTCACTGCCTTCCACGCACATAGTACCGGCGTAGGGAGCAGTGAGTATTCCAGCAGCTGTGCTCTGCTTGTGAGCAGCGCATGACGTCCGTGCCATGCGCTGCTTACAAGCATAAAGCAGCTGCTGGCACCGGAACATGACGCTGTGAGGGTGCGCAGGAAGGTAAGTGTAATGGTTTATTTTTTTATGTTTTTTGATGGGGGCCAATCATACCAGGATAAGGATGGGGTCATGCATATATGGATAGGGATGGAGCCATGCATATAAGGTTAGGGATGGGGCCATGCATACAAGGATAGGGATGGGGCCATGCATACAAGGATACGGATTAGGAGCCATTTAGACAAGGAAAGGGATGAGGAGCCTTGCTTACCAGGAAAGGGATGAGGAGACATGCATACCAGAATGGGGATGAGGAGCCCACGCATACCAGGATGGGGATGAGGGGTTGTGCAGACCAGGATGGGGATGAGGGGGCCGTGCAGACCAGGTTGGGGATAAGGGGTCTGTGCAGACCAGGATGGGGATGAGGAGGCCGTGCATACTAAGATGGGGGTGAGGGGACAATGCATACCTGGCTTACACTCAAGTCAATAAGTTTTCCCATTTTTACATAAATGGCTAATGCTGTTTTAAAGACCATTCCAAAGAAACATTCCATCTGGAAGAAAAAATGTTCAATCCTCCAGAGGAAACAAGCCTTTACCATGAAAATTGTAGAACTGTGGAATAGTTTACTTCAGGAGCTGATCATTGGTTTAAAAAAAAATTAAAAGATTTAGAAAACATAGCATAAATACTTACTTTACTGAAGGTTGAGCCAATCCATCATCTACACTCAGGATCAGGAAGGAGGATTCGCTCTTTTATGGCAGATGGGGTCATGCATTTTGGCTTCATCTATACAGTTTCCCTTTATCTTTTTCCATCCTTAGGTTGAACTTAATGGATATGCCTTTTTTTCATCCGTACTATGGCTCTATATATGTATTACCAAACATTGTGATTCTGATTTTCACTATACAAATTAAGCTCTTGTTGGTTGAGTCTGTTATGGTTCGCTCACACTGCCGTTTATTTTCATGCAAGAGAATCAAAGTGATTATGCTAGTGACACCCAGCTCAAACTTTCAGAGTTTGATCCGAGTGTCATCTGAGTGTAATCCTATTCTCTCATGTGCGAGAATTGCAGCACAGGTGTGAAGAAGATGGGAGAGCTTAATTTCTCCATCTTCTCCTTTGTCTCGGTGTGAATACATCGGTCTGACATCCGAGTGCAGGCCGATGTTTCCCAGGCACCCATAGACTTGTATCGGTTCGCGCGATCAGAATACTGGAGTCACTCACAGCATGCAGCATGAGTTTTCTCATGTCGTTTCGGCATGAGAATATAATCACTGATCTTCACTGCCCCATAGTATAATATTGGGCTGAGTGCTTTCCGTCTTGATTTCCTCTCCGGAGGTTTCTTCCCCCACCTCTTTCTATGAGTGCTATTTGATAAAACATCGGAGATCACTCGGCCGTGTTATATGGCAGTGTGACTGTACCCTTACTGTAGTCAGTGAACTATTAGGTTCATTATGTATACTTTTTAACATCTTTCTAAAACCCACCTGACCAATACCTGAAACCAAAAAATCCCATCATTGAGTACAGTGCTTGCCATTTTTTCCCCATGGCAATTGGGCATGCAGCACTTTTCTCTGGAGAGTGGTCCATGGTCCCGATCAATGCTCCCTGGCCGTGGATAGGTGCGGCTCGAATTTCCAGAACTTACTGGTTCCGTGGCTCAGCTTTTGCTTCACCAGCCTGGCGTGACATCATATGTGTGGCGTGCAGTGCACATAGTAGTAGCACACAGGTAACGATATGCCAGCCCGGCTAATCAAAAGCAGATCTTTGGATCCTGGAGGGTAAGAATGTGACTTTTCATATACAAGTTTGGTCTCATACGCGGACCACACTCACATGTCAATGATTGGATCTGTGATTAGTCAGACAGCACATAGATACCATTGTGGTACATTTGTGTGAATTCGGCCTTACAGGGATATGTTTAGATTTGCAAGGATCATGTAACCCTTAAAGGTAGTACAATCTCATCTTAAAATAACTACCTGTCTGTACGAAATCTGGGGATTCTACTGCATTATTTCTTTGATAAATTGCTGTACACTTCCATATAAATAAGAATATACAATTGTGGCATTGATAAAAACAGTAAAGTGTAAGTAATGGCATCTTGATGGATCACCTAAGGATGTCTGGTTTTAATACGTAAATTTTGGACAAGAACATAAATGTGCCAAGTCATATTTAAAAAAGCATTAATATATCATTTTGTTTGGTTTAGACAAGGTTCAGTGTATCGTCAGAGTTTCCCGTCAACTTGGTAACAATAAGTGAAATTGATTGTTATACAAACACGATAGGCTAAACTGGGTCAGCGGCCGCAAATTTCTTGTAGTTTAGAAAGTTAAATGCGTTGTCGAGCTTTGGGGAAGTTTTTTTTTTTTTTTTATTTAAGTGCGTATTTTTGCAGCAAAAAAATATTTTTTTAAAATTTGGTTTATAGTCTACCGTATTTGTTTCCTTGCACATTCAACTTTCATGTGGTCTGTAGCCACAAATAAGCTGAGAGGAGCTCAAAAAAGACACACTGCAAACTCTCCTTCTGACTGTCATAGCAGGCTGACTAACGGACTCTCAGATAACTCATTCAGCTGCCGGCAACAGACAGCGCAACACAGAAGGAGGCAGTGCACATTTTTTTAATGATCCGTTGGAAAAAAATGTTACGCTCTTGTTCCATGCATTTAACAAACAAAATGTCCCCTTTAAAAGCAACCCCTATAAGAAGCAAATAAATGCTGTAGTGGTAATAAGTAACTTGTACGTAAGTTAGTCAAAAAACAGTAACTGCAATGCCAAATGTAGTAGCTGGACAGGACCTAGCTGAGCTGTCCCCAACCACATAAAAAACAGGATCAGTTCAACTGATGAGGATGTATGAGGTCGGGTTCTTCTAGTTCCTCCTTATCCAAGCAGGTAAAGGGTATGGAAAATAGAGGTATATAGTGACTGCTCCCCATTCTTTTAGGTAGATTTTTTTGTTTGTTTTATTAGGAATATACAGTACTATGTAAAAGTTTTATGCAGGTTTGGAAAAAATGCTGCGACATAAGAATTCTTAAAAAAAAGCTTTTTATTGTTTATTCTGTGACTGAACAGAAGAGAAATCTAAATCAAATCAATATTTGGTGTTTCCAACCTTTGCCTTCAAATCAGCATCAAATCTTCTAGGTGCACTTGCAAACAGCTTTTGAAGATCCTCAACAGAGAAGTTGTTCCAAACATCTTGGAGAACTGACCCCAGATCCTCTGTGGATGTAGTCTTGCACAAAACCTTCTCTTTCTTCATGTAATCCCAGATACACTCGAGGATGTTGAGATCACATCTCTGTGGGGCCATATCATCACATTCCGTACTCCTTGTTCTTCTTTACTGTGAAGATTCGTTTTAATGACATTGACTGTAGGATTGAGGTCTTTGACCTACTATAGAATACATTTGGAGTAAATAAGTATCTGCCTGTATGTCTCAACATTGAGTGCACCAAGAAATAGGCAACGTTGTGGACCATAGACTCAACAGTTGGCCAAGAAAACAGTGCAGCAGATGAAAGACACATCATAATTACTTCTCTTCAAAATCAGAATCTATCCAGCAGTACTATTAGCTCAGAACTGGCAGAAAGATAATTATCCTTCATGCAATGCCATCAGGGAGGTATGTAACTAGTTCCAAATTTATTCTGCAGCAGCAAAGCAACCCCAAACAAGTAGCCTATGATATTAAGAACCATCTTCAGTGTAAAGAATAGCAAGGAGTCCTGGATTTGATTATATGGCCCCACAGAACCCTGCAAATCCTTCAAACAAGAATTAAAAGACTCTTGGCTGGCTTCAAAAAGTGTTTACAAGCTGTGATGCTTTCAAAAAGGGGTGCTACTAGGTACTAACCATGCAGGGTGCCTTAATTGGCCCATTTTCCTTTTTGTAATTATTAAAATGTTAAAGATGTAAATATAGATTATTTGGGCCTAAAATGCAAACTTTAGGCCTTTTAGAGATTATTTCATCTTCAACTTGCTTAATTGTTCACAATAACAATAATTTTGTCCAGTGGTGCCCAAATTTGTACATGCCACTGGCTAAAAAGCCATATTTAAGTGATTCATACATGAAAATACTATCATGCACAGATTAGCAAGATTGTCACACCTAATTTCTCGGGTATCATGATAAAAAAAAGATTTATATCAGCCTATTTTTGAAAACAAATAATGATCAAAAAGTACTCGCGCTATGAAGCAGACACAAGTCAAACAATACTGATCGTAACACGTACCTGTATTTCTTCCAAGTAGTTTGCATAGACAAAGTTGAGATGATAAAGCGGTGAGTGTTCTTGTGTGATGACAGACGAGAGGATGACCAATATTGGTGCAAAACTGGATAACTGGATTTAAGGAGGAAACATATAAAATCAGTAACCAGTAAAAGATGGGAGGGGGATAGAGAGGATAGGGCTTATATAAGCATTGCTATCTGCTCCTGAGGTTCAATACAATTTGATGATTAATAAAAGTGCTTTCCAAATAATCAAGTTGAGCAAAGCAGACTAAGTCATAGAAATCCAAACCATTGTCAAAAGATAGACGAATAAAAAGTCCTAGTCCACATGTGGTAGTACAATCATGAGTAAATGGCCTAGTCAATAATTACCCGTCACCTTGCAGAGGTGGGCACAGGAGACCGAATCCCCGACGTACGTTTTGGTACACCTTCTTCAGGGGACATAGACTATTAGACTTGATTATTTGGAAAGTGTATAGCTTTACTCTCTATTTGGAGACTTTTATCAGTAGCAGCTAAATCCTGGGAAATACATATTTATACTTTTCACATTTGTTCCCCATTGTCTCAAGCTTTATTACTGTTTCTATTTGTCCAGTGGAGTTACTTACAACTCTGAGGCCCCCATTTCTTACCCCAGATGCCTTTATGTGGAAGCAGGATACCTATGCTACTGTCTTGGGTTTAAAGGTTACTTTATGATCCTCATATACTTACGGTACCTTTACTGTGCCTGCTCATTTTTACTTATTGATCAGTGTTTTCTTTTCTGCACACTTATGATGTTTTCAATGAACTTTCTATATAGACTAATTTTTTAATGTATTTAATAAAAGTCATTATCTCTTAATATCAGCATTGACTCAGGTTCTCTATTTCATTACTTGTTGGTTATGAGTCGTAGCTGTAATGCAATCTATATACAAGGTGGATTTTATACCACCACTATATGATTTATTATGATTTGGAGGTATTTTCTATTATCTATTGTTGAAAACATGGCCCAAGTCATCAAGACTGGCGCTAGAGCAAGATGCGCCAAATTCATTTAGAGACATGCCCATCTTTCTGCGGTCAGGTTGAATGTTTTGGTCATATGATGAATTTGTTGTCTGTGCTTATATGCCCCCTCCCGGCGAAGCGGTGTCAACTCTTCAAATATTTAACTTCAAAGCTGCACAAAAATGTTTCTGTTTTTTTTGGATAAATTCTGATAAAAACTAATGAATCGATGCCTTAGATTTGACTCCCCCATTTCTACCCTATCCCTATTATCCTGACAGCCTTATTCTAGCAACCAAAAAGTCTTATTTTTTTATACAGGTCTTTTCCCCTCTGAATTATCTTGTCATAGGGCTGTGGCCCAAACATACACTTCAAGCCTGAGAGTTAGAGCTACAATTTCTAAAATGTATTTTTATTTAAAACAAAATTTATACTTTAAAGTTATTAATTTTTTTTTCCTAAAATCCTTTTTATTAAAAAATATTTCTTTAAGTTTTGCTGCATTTCTCCAGAGACAACACAGAATCCAAGTAACGATTACTGTGGAAGAGAATCAATTATGAGGATCAAATATAAAGTGAGAAAGTAATTAAGAGTCAGTACATTATATAAGATCAGAGGTGAAATTGAGCATTGACTAACGCATTATACAAGCGCTGGACCTTTTTATTCATTAAGCTTTAAGTATTTTGTGCAGATTATCTAACACCAGTTTACAATATTCATAACAATAATTGCTATAACACACACATACTGTATATATACATTACATATTACATTATGGCTGGTCAGAACAATGAAAGCAATTGTTACCATCCACCTTTTGTGTCTGCCCTATTTCCTCATAGATTGTAAATTTGTGAACAGGGCCCTCATTCTTCTTGGTACCTGTTGATTTATGTGATTATTGCTATGCTGTAATGTCTATTGTCTGTACAAGTCCCCTCTATAATGTAAAGTGCTGCAGAATATGTTAGCGCCATAGAAATAAAATATATACAGTACAGACCAAAAGTTTGGACACACCTT
>VIAB01000347.1:350626-361321 GCA_009801035.1 Oophaga pumilio | reverse complement strand
TATCCTGTTATTCACTGTATATAGAGGTGTTATCAGTCATTGTATTTCTAGCTGTGATGATAAGGAACTGCTGTAAACTCTTTAGGAAAGAACAGTAAGTATAAGTCTGCAAAAGCCCTAGTGGCGAATGTGAAAATTGGGTTTGCCAGGTCCAGATTGCTAACTGTTCTCCCCTCCGGATTGCAGAGTTGAGTTCCCTTTTCTTTTTTTTATATAGCAGAATGCATTTAATGCTCTTAATACCTATTTAAGTTTACAGTCTGGAATGATCCAATGGTGAAGCAATCAGCAGAAATAAATGTATTAATTGACTGAGGGAAGCTAGAAACGAGCTCCCCATATATCAATATCTACCAGGGCGGAAGCGGTGATAGAATGATTCATCCTCATCGTTAGACTTGTTACAGATTATGTGCATATTAATTGTCGCACAATTTAGCACTGTTTATCCCCAGCTTCATATTATTGTCTGACAGATGTTAAATAATAGAGCCGGTGTCACTGTGGGAAAGCGATATTGTCATGTGACAATTGACATCCTTCCCTCTGTGGAAACATCTTTTCTGATTCATCGGTTGTTGACAGATCCGCTATTCCCTGCTCTCCCCGATTGTCGTTGCCGCGCCGCATAAGCTACATGTGAAGGGTTAATGTAGGAATCTACCGTACCTAAAGGATTTGTGCAGCGAGAAAAAATCTGGGGGATCGAGCTTGGTAAAGTAATTGGTGAGGTTCCCATTGATCAGACATTTCTTACCTATCCACATCGTTTATTAATTTTGCAGTATAAATTTTAATAAAATTAATTCTAGCACATTTACGGCCAGCGAGGTGTGAGATTAGGAAGTGTGGAAGTGGTCTGGGTGGATTGAGAGAGAGGAAATGGAAATGTTGGACCTCATGGGCGGGACTGAAAAAAAGTAACGTGTCCTGCCTGTGTATTTAATAAGTTATTGCCAAAATCACTGGATAGGGAATAAATTGCTGATTTCTGAGGGCCGACAACGATCATGAGATCAAGATTCTACAAACCCAAGAAACAGGACACTGCAGCTCCCATCTTGAATGGATGGTAGGTGCGTATGCTCATCTGTACTCCATTCATTGTCTATAGGACTGCTAGAGAAAGCACAGCGCTGTACTCATCTTTCATTTACAGTGCTGCTGTTTCTGGTCAATTCGGGGCTGCAAAGCCCCGAATTGACTAGAGCCCCATCAACAGAACAGAGCAGAAGAGAAGAAGCTGCTTTGTCGACATGAAGTTACCGGAAGCTGCATAATTGCTGGCAGGTGCTGTCCATGAGTGTTCTGAGCCGGCAGAGATTGGCATCAGGCAGAATAGGCAGGCAGTTAGCAAGTGCTTGCCTATAAGTTTTGTAGCTGCATAGGGAAAAATAAAGTGTGACAAGTTTACCGCTAAAGAAAAGAGCCAGAAGACTACAGTGTCTGATTTCTCCTACTCCTGCACTATTGAGAAGCACTTCACCTTCATAATAAACGGTGCAAGTTTCTTTTAGTAGTAGAGGGGTTAATCTGCTCAGTTGAGAGCTCCAGGAAGATTTCCTGCCTTAAGGCTCCGCTGTGCACTGTTAGCCACTCCCATCTCCTTTATAATCTGGGCCCTGGCTGCCACTCATTGTCAGAGTTAGCTTATGCTGCATGGCTGGAGGTTGTTGTTGGTGGTTATTATTGGAGAAGGTGTTTCGTGGATTTATCTGTGACTGTTGCTATGTTTTCAGTGTGTGATAATTTCCTTTCTTCTCCTGCTTTGGTTTAACCCCATCGTCCACTCCCTGGTGTATCCCTCTGTTATATGTGTGAGTATATTTGTATGCTTTGTATTTTTCGGCACCCCTGTTCATATTACTTTATTAGTCACATTGGTGTAATACAATACTCTTCTGCTCCCTTCTTCCCTGGGTGGAAAAGAGTACAGACTGAGGGCAGATTCAGGAGTTAAGGCAAGGTACGTGGCCTCGGCGTCTTCACCATCAGAAGTAATCCAAGAAACACGGCAAGCTAAGGCACCCCTAGCCTTAGGGACAGGGAAGGAGCCCCTGGTACCGGGACACGAGACAACAGAGTCATGGCACAGTCTCAGACAACCTCTTTAAGGCTTTGGAGGAAATTTTACTTTGATTTTTTTTTCACTTTTTCTGGATCAACACAATATGAAATTAACTGTTTTGCAGTTGAGGAACCCTGGGATTTTATTTTACAATTTTAGCAACCATAGGTTTTTCTGGGCGGATTCCAAGGAATGTCATTAGTGTAGGCACTCCTTGATTTGCTTTAACCTTCAACCATATGAGTACTAAGGAATTACTCTACAAAGTCATTGAACAGTCTTTAATTGCCCCTGAGCTTGACGACTTCCCTCCATGTGATAAAAGCTTCTTTTCCATAATATTCCTTCATTCATGACATCTTAAAAGCTTGACAAAACTCAGGGTCATATCTGGAGATTCATGTGCAAATCATGCCCGAGTAGTGTCATGGGTGAAGGAGTTAATTAGAGAAAGCACGGAAAAAGCTTCAGACTTTCTCATGCAAAGCTCCAACTAAATGAGACATGATGCCTGCAGATATCTAAACTATTTCAAATTAGCCGTCTCGAAAACTTGCTTATTAATAAAAATCAAATGAAGTTGTGCATTATCCTTCAAGGAAGCCTCAGTAACATCTTGAAGGAATTAAAAACTTCTGTAGCTAAGTTTCCATGTGATAACCTAAGCTGAAAATTAGTTAATTAGCAGTTGAATGTGTTAGATAGTTCAAAGGATGTTATATTCTTTGTGTACGGTGTAGATTGTAACATAGTAATATGAATGTAATATAACCCCAAAAAATGTATATTATTTTTACCATGATCGTTTCCTAAACCTTTAGAAAATAAAGTTAAGATTTATTTATTTTTTTATGTTCTTGGTTTAGGATTGAACGCAGACCATATCCTTGCCCGGCCCCTGATGGCCTCTTATTACTTTTAGCTTTGCCGTAGGGGTAAATTTTGATCTATTCCTTGAAAAGTTATGGGTGCAATACCTGCACCCAAATCAACCTTTATAGAGTCACGTTAAAGACTGTAGTATGAGAATCTACTGTATATACTGAGGGTTAGAGATGAGCGGATCAGGCAAAACTCAAATTTGTCTGTTCGTGTGGATTTTTGTGGGATATTTGATGATTAGAGAAGTATTCTCTGCAAATTTAACGTCCCTATCTAGACCCCAGAGAATAATAAACGTAAGTCCTAAAAAATAAAATAAAATACTTATACTCACCTTACCGCTCACCTGTCCACTTCACCATCCTTCTGGTTCTCGGCGGAGGGGCTTGAGAGGTCACATACAGCATTAATATCTCTGATAGAGCATTGCCAAAATACCCTCTTTTTTATACAAAACTGGAGTTCTTGGGATGTTTTAAGCCTAGATGTAAAATAAGTAGAATTCACAAATATATTGAAAAAAATGTATCCTAAACACATAAGTTAGACTTTTTAGTTTTTAATATGTAGCTACAGATGTGTTCTTCTTCCCTTTCAACATGGCTCAACATATCCCTAGACGAGTCCTGTAAGAAAACCAGCTTAAAAAAACCCAATAAGATGACTCTATGTTACTCTGATGGGAGATGTTTATGCTATATGTGTCTGTATGTAGCCACCCGATGGTTGTGCTGTGAATTGCAGCCTGTTTAGCGAACAGGACATAAACATTAGTTGAATCTGTACAATGAGAAATAGGAATCCTTGAAGAGTAAGTAAACGTTATATGCATGTAAGTGGCTCCCAATTTGCCTGACTTTTGCTGTATTGATATATGAGAACTCATTTGGAGTACAGATGATGGCACTGATGGATTAGCACCTATCTCCTCCTCTGATTTTTGTGCTCCTGCAGTAGCTTATCCTCTGAGTTTTTGAGATACAGGTGTGAGCTGACCTTTCACTGCAATCATCTGTACTCTAAAAATTGCATATAAGTAGCTTCTAACCTTTGCTTGTCCCCAGTCTAATTTTCCTGCCTTCAGCAGCATTGGTATCAGATCATACTTATTTGGAGTACAAATGATGGCAGTGATGAGTCATCACTCATCACCTGTCTCCTCCTCTGACTGCCTATCTGATCAATCTTCCATTACCGCTTCTCTCCAGAGTTAGTGAGACACAGGTGCTGAGCTGAATAATCACTGCCATCATCGGTACTCCTAATCAGGACGTTCTGATATCAGTGCGGCTGAAGGCAGGAAAACAGATTGGGGGAAAGTAGGGATTTGGGAGTCGCTCACATGCAAGTTTTTTTTTACAAATTCCCTAATAAAGTGATTTGCAAAGTTTCATAACTTTTCATACTGGACAAAATATTTTTTTTTTAAATGAAAAGTTTAGTATTTTTTCATAAAATTTGGGGAAAGATCAGCAACAAAAGAAGAAAATAAACAAGATCTTATGCAATTTATTATATACTAGACCTGTGTCGCAGTCTAAACCTAAAGAATAAATGTAACGGCGATAACAAGCTAAAGTTTTCTGTATGTAAAATCCAAGTTTTTGTTGTATAACCAAAGTGCGGAGATTTCTGTTGTGATCGATGTCAGGGACAGGTGACTAGAAACGTTCGGCGAGTGGCGCGAGTCGCATTTTCTCCACTTCCAGGTATTTCTTCCCCTCTTGATGTTTTTCAGTTTACACCATAAAACAGTTATTTTCAGCTTTCCCTTTGAGCCGCTGCGGCGCTTCTTTCACTAGGTGCTTGTTAGTCTGCAAGTAGCATAGCCTTTTACCTCTTCCTTCTGAAACTTTCATCTGGCAGAAACGCTCGAGTTCCAGATTCTCATTAGGCCTGACATCCTATATCATCGCTAACAGGATTCTGCATACAAAACCCGATCTGTAACTTAATGAGACAATGTTTAGAATTCATTTTATGGAAAGTTGGACGGACGGGGAGCAGAAATTATCCACTGAGCTTTTAATTTTCACTTTTCTAGTGTCTTCCCTGCTCTTAAATTGCCCCTCATTATCTCTCGTATGGTAATGCCGGGACTGTGCTGCCGGGTCATGGCGGTCATCCGTAATGCGGACCCTCGTTTTTCATTTTCAGAACCTAATTGTTTGTAATTCAGCAAAAAAATAAATCTGCAATTTGGCCGCTCCGGGTACAGCCCCCTGAAATAAAAAAAATAATTGAAAAATGGAGAATCACCTTAAAACGACCGCACTCGCAGCCGAATCTTTAAACCTTGATTTGCAGCCTTCTAAAGTGCCGATGATAATGCTTTTTCTGCTCTTTTCTTGGTGTCCGCCTCGAAAGGTAAATCAGTATTGATTAGTGTATTTATGTGAAATGGAGTAATAAAGCCTGACATAGCGCTCCGTAATTTAGAATAGAAAAACAGAATAAACCCTCCCAGGAATCATGCACTCGACAAGACTGCATGGCGGCACATTGAGGTATCGGTATAAGGTGCCAACATATACATACTTACCCAAAATATGGACCCCACCACATGAGTATACCATAAAATGCCCACTTTCATGGCTTGGTTGATGTAAACTACACCCCAAAATTGGACATTTGATGGCATACCCAGTGGATGGGGCTTAAACATGCCGGTTTGAGTTGAGCATATCAATTCGCAGGACTCAGTCCATCGGTCAAATCAGTAATCTGTGGAAGATGGACGTGAGCCCTGAGAACCACCTCCGGCCTACCAACATCCATTGCTCCTCTCTTGATTAGCAGGCCTAGCATGACATCAAGCTAGATAATCAAAAGAAGAGCCGTGGATAGAGGGAGGTAGGAGGTGGTGGTCAGGACTCATATCCAACTACCACAGATCACTAACATGGCCAATGAATTGATTTGCACCAATTCAGATCAGTTAATCCGCCATGTTAATATTCTATGACTGCTGAATATTCAGTATATATGAACCGCCTCCTACCTCCCGGCACCTGTGGCTCTTGTTTTGATAAGTCAGCCTGGCACAACATTGGCCACATTGGTGATCAGTGGCCACGGGTCCATAGGCTTGAGGACCTCCTCTTACTTGAAGGCATCTCCAGACCCTCTTTTGATTAGCTGGCCTGGCACGACATTAGGCCAGCTAATCAAAAGAAGAGTCGCGGATACCGAAAGGTAGGAGGTGATTCTCAGTGCTCACGTCCAGCTGACACAGATTACCAACATGGACGATGGACCTAGGAATCAATTTGCATCAATTCAAATCGATCCATCCGCCATGTTAGTATTCTGAGACTGCTGAATGGGAGACCTGAGAATCACCTCCTACCTCTCGCAGCTCTGGCTTGGATTAGCCAACCTGAAGTCGCGCTAAGCCGACTAATGGTTCTGCGGATGTTGAGGTGGTTCTCAGGGCTCCCATTCAGCAGCCATAGATTACTAACATGGTGGGTGGACTGCTTGGAATTGATGGAAGTCGAATCGCAGGAACTGGTCCATCGGCCATGGTAGTAATCTGTAGCAGATGGACGGGAGACCTGAGAACCATCTCCTCCCAAAATTCGTGGCTCTTCTTTTGGTTAGCCAGTCTAATCTTGTGCCAGCTCGGATAATCAAAAGAGGAGCCCGGCATGCCATCAGGTAGAGGAGTTTGTCGGGCCTCCAGATCTGTGGCCACAGATCACCGACGTGGCCGATGGATTGGGTCATGCGGATCGATGTGCGACAACTATAATCCCGACTTTGTGTAAGTTTTCGGCTTCAGTCCAGGCAAAATCAAGACTAATAGAAAACATGAAAACTGCTTTGTATTTTGCCATAGAAGCGCCCTAGTATTTGATAGAACTTGCTATGCATAAAATCAAAATTATTCAGAGGTGCATTATTGTGCATGATCCTGACGAGTGGCGTGAGTCCCAGGGCACCAATGCCAAAGCTGAAAGTTCCAGGTCACCCCACTGTCACATTTTTAATAGTCATCTAATACTGCGAGTTTCAGGTCCTGACCTACTAATTTAATGGCCATGTATGAGACTGCTAGTTCGGGTCAGATGACCCATGGTTGGCCATGGTATCGCAATCTGGATATGTGGATATGTACCGTGAAACACGGATGCCTGCTTTGTTCCCACATAGTTCTGGCAAAGTTTTTGAGTTTTTTTCTTTAGCAAAATATTTTGATAAATAACAGGCTTCAAAAAGGTTTGGAAAATTCTTCCAATTTCTTTCTTTTTTTTAATCCTTTTTTTCCTCGAAGAGTTTTTAAAAAATGCCTGGTGGTAAAAAACAAACCTTGTTCCCTGGATGAGGCGTTGATCCAGGGAACTAATCTGATTACCGTATGAGGAGTCAGGAAGGAATTTTTTTCCCCAAATATGGAGCTATTGGTGTCTGCCCCACGGGGTTTTTGCCTTTTTCTGGATCAACGTGTTAGGCTATAGGATGCACTCGATAGACTTAAGTCTACCTTTATCCTTGAAAACTATGAAACTATAAAGTTCTTGGAAGTGGATTCTGATGGAATCCAGTATCAAAGCTTAAAAAAAATACTTAAGGAAAAAACAGTTTTCTAAAATTCTTGAAAAAAATCCTCAGGAAAAGAAAAACTTCTCCAAATCCTCCCACCCCTCCAAAACCCCACCCAAAAAAAAAGCATTTCCTGAAGTGGCTTCATACGGACATGGACTTTTACTGATGGTCTTGTGAAGGCCAATATACCAAGATCTCTTCCGGTGGAGTGGAGAGATGTCGGCTGCACCCCGACCACCGCACCGTGGACACAGCGGGATTTGGCTCCAGATGGGATCACCGATCACTCCACCTATTAAGTATTTCATTGACTTGTCGTCATCCAAATCAAGTCCATCCATTGTACATTACTCCTTGGGGATTTAGTGCCGACATTGTACGTAATGCTACTTTTGCCTCCATGTGGCTTTTTTGTTTGTTTTATTGTTTTTTTTTTATGAATATTTTGGCTCAAGACCCTGCAGCGCTTTCTGGAGAGAACATAAAAGCTGACTTAAATTAATCAATTACTTTTGGGGTCATAAACTTTACAATAAAGCTCCATAAGGAGGGGGGGTGGGAGATAAATCAATTTCTTATCTAAGGAAGACCTCACAAGGACCCCCTGCCTGATGGTAGAAAGCAGTATAAACAGTTTGCGCCTCCGTACAAGTGTTTCATGTGTAAAAGCAGCGGTAGAAAGAGCTTCTGAGACTTCCCCAAGGTTATTGTCTGAACTCCTAGAAATATTACATTTTGAGCATTAAACACATTTTTCTTTATCCAATAATAGAAGTACAAACCCAAAAAAGTAAAAAAAACGAACTATGATTACTATATTAAATTTTGCTAAAAATCCTGATTTTTACAGGACAAATTAAAGCAAACAACAAAATGTCTGGAGTCTATTTTTTTTAATGCCCCCCCATAAGTGGGAGTTCCTAGATGTTTTGGGGGCAGGGCAGTCATACGGGTGGGACTTAGGTTTACCTATTGGGGTGCACTGAAATATTTGTAAATAGACGAAAAATTCCACGACTGACTATGGCAACACTAACCTGCTCCCACCACTAGGAGGCGCTTTCTGCATACACAGTTATACAGCAGTATACGGTTAGCTCCCTCTAGTGGTGGATGGATGCAGCTAAATTTATATCATTTATCAAGTCAGACAAATGAGTCTGAAGTTCGGAAGGAGTTTTCCCCCTAATACGGGACACTTGGCATCTGCCTCTGAGGTTTTTAATTTCCTTTGTATCATTGGTTATAGGTTAAACTCGATTGACTTGTGTCTTCTTTCAACCTTAAAACTATGACAGTATATAGATGATGTGTCCACATATGAATTTCCACAAATTTGGCGAAAATTTTTCAATTTATCACGATACAAATTCAAAACATTAGCGTGACGTGATGGTAAAAACCCTCAAGTGGCTGCAATTCATTTCAAAGCTACATATAGCAGAAACATCTCCCGACAAAGTATCAAAGTTTTTTTTTTTTCTGCAATTCATATCAAAACTACATATAGCAGAAACATCTCCCGACAGAGTATCATAAAAAAACATGTTTTTTTTTTCCTTCCACGCTGGTAATCTCACGACTCTGATCTCCAGATATGGAGCCAAAAGTAAAGGTACGAGTATAGAAGGACATATCTGTATGAGGTTAATCAGAACGGAATTTTGTATCTAAAACGGAAAAGTTCCCTTTAAAGGAATTGTTTCAGGCTTTAAAAAAGAAAAAAAGCGCTGGTGTGACCATTACCCATGTCATGCCCTGTGTGACAAAGGCACTGGTAAAGTGATGGAGGGGAGATATGTGTCACTACGCTTAATGGCGTCAGTGATATAAAACCCAGAGTTTTTCCTCCAGAACACTAAGTCTGGTAAGGGGTTAACTAATTTGTATATTAGGCTGGCTTTTATGTGGACATCCATGAAGCGGGTGGGAGGATGTCCACCTTATCTCCACCCCAGGGTGTGGTCTGGGGCTTAAATAGCTGGGCTCCAGAGGCAGTCTTGGTTCAGCAGGACTGGAGAGAGGATCTCCAGTGGTTTGTGTCCTGAGGAGGAAAGACTGAACCTGTGGTGCTGCATAGGGGGCAGATCCCTGCAATTGTATGGCCTGTGTATAGCATTTTGTTTTTTAGTTTTCCTGTTTTGCCCCAGAGGGCTGTAATTATTTTTTCCTTCATGTTGGTTTATGCCATCTGTCTAATAAACCAACAGAAGATTTAAAGAGACCGTGTTCTTGTTTTCTACCTATACCGCCGGGTGAGCAGAACCACCACACCTGCCATTTAGTTTCCCCACAGTGACCACTTCAGGGCAAATACACGGCAGTCAATGTGACATCCACATGATCCAACGGGGCAACTGGAAAAGCGGTTGTGTACATATGCTTTGACTATGAGACTTGCAGATAAGATTTAGGACTTTAGTAAAAACTGATGTAGACAGGAAATCTCTTTTTTCGGGGGTAAGTTCGTTCTGAATCAACTACTTTGCATAAAAGATTTGCATATGCAGAGTACATGAGATAGTTCCATACTAGTAATTAAAATGACAGGGAGGCCATGGAAGAAAAGAAAATCGACGTTCCGAGTGCCCAAACCTTCCATTTAATGACGGCGATGAAGCTGATGTGATTGTTAGTGTCCGATTGTATATTTTCAGCTCCACTTCTGGCATTCTTATGCTGCTCATATGCCGCATTCAATGAAAAATCGCCCCCAGTAAGAGCAGCGAAATCCTCAGATCTGCTTTTAATTCAAAGAAGCACGGTGTCCAGATCATTTAAGATGTTATGTGCAACCTCTAAGGATTTTCATTGTGAAGAAATTTGTATCTCTGCCAAGTGGGTTAGACGCTCGTGTTTTTATTTTGCCTAAAATTAGATCTACGCTGCAGAATGGAAATGTGGAGACGTCGAGTTCTGGCTATGGATGGGGCAGTGATCATCATAATGAAGGGATTAGATTAGCTGCCAGCTTTATGACCCACAGCTAATATATTGTGTATTGGACAGCATTGGTGCAAATCCACAGAACCCGGTTCATTTGCCACATCGGTGATCTGTGACCGCTGCAATGCCATTTAAGCCCCAGACTATGTGACTCTTCCCCCATGTGACTGTGACATCACACAGGTCCTGTCAGCACACGGCGGTGCGGGCTCTGCAGGTGGAGATAAGGTGGACACCCTCCCACCCACTCT
>VIAB01000347.1:322646-334583 GCA_009801035.1 Oophaga pumilio | reverse complement strand
CCACTCTCTGCCTTTCATATATTACTATGTGCTGCGATTTACACATAGTAATAATAATCTCTTTATGCCCCCAATTTGTAATAATTATAATCTCTGTCTCCACAAAACTAATAATTCCACCTAATGCCACCTACAAGACAATAGTGCCCATTCTGTACAGCAAATAGTTTATATTCCACCAAAATAATGATTTCCCAAAATCCATAAGTTACTACTTGTTTAACGTGTTCCACTTAGATTCTTTAGGCTTCTGAATGTGTGTTGAGATTTTCTCTGTATTCTTCATTTATCTCTTCGTTTCCATCATTTGGATAAATTTTTTCAGACCTTCATTGTGACATCCTAGCTAAACCATTATTTATTGTTGTTCACCTCATTTGCTTCCTGCAGGAGTTCTGCCAAGTGGTGGAGGATCCATCAGACGACTCTGTTGGTCAGCCAAAATGCTTCTTATTATCCAAGTTCTGTCTTTAACCCCAGCCCTCTGGTTCTCATCGAGGCTCTCCTCTTATCTGGGTCGGCAGCTTCAGGATGCCAAGACAGCCCACCCTCCATATATTGCATATTGATTGTGGTTCATTTCCTTTCTTGGGTCCACTTCATGACTGTCGCTTTACCCTGACTTTGACTTACAATCGTAAAATGTTAGAGTTCCTAACGTCCAGGGTCATCATGTCCAACCACCTGCTCAATGTAGGATTCACCAACCCATCTCAGACAGATGTGTGTCCAGCCTCTGAAGACTTCCATAGAAGGAGAACTCACCACCTCTCGTGGCAGCCTGTTCCACTTCAATGTTGACTTCAACCTTGTTCCCAGACACTGCTCCTATCTAGCCTTTGGGATTGTTGGTCTAGGACCTGTTGCTGAAGTGAACTGGAGCCGAGCTACAGAACCCAAAAATAGCCTCTACTCATTGTGTACTTTTGGCCATCATACATGGTAAAAGCTTATTGCTTGGGGTGCAACCGATTTGAAAGAAACGACCTGGAGCAGAGGTAGTCTTTAAATTGGGTAGCTGGACAACCATGAACGTAGAAGAATCAAAGATCTAGACTCTTTCAAGTTAACCTACTCTTAACACTGGAGACATAAAAGAGTTTAATGAGTGTCTAAGAGTCTTCACTAAGTGGAACATCTTATGGAAGCCGTGCACATCTCAGACATTTTAATTTCCCAAAAGCCTTTGCTAAATTGAAGCCGCAGTCACTTAGAGGTCACACCTAGCAAAGCTTTCAGCAGAAGTTATCAAGTGTCTACAGAAAAAGTGAGGGAACACGTTGTTCCCGGTCCCCGTTTTGGTAAATAACATCTTATAATTGGAAGATTTTGAATAGAATTTGATTACTTAATTTCGCCAGCCCTCATTCATTTCTCTCCACTTAATTAGATGAAAGCTGCAAACAGCTCTCAGGTACCAATCGCATGATTTATGGCCTCCAGGTAATAAAATAAGAAATGAATAAATCTCTGCGTGGTCTAATAAAGGAACATTAACAGCGTCGGAGATGAATCACTCACACTGTCCTCATTATTACTCTAATACCTGACGCTTAAAGTATATTTCAAGTTGACACATGTGATATATTGAAAACTACCTTCCATTTTTTTTCGCCGCACTCTTTCATATGGGTGGTAGGTTTATGTAGGATAACAAATGTACAGTCATGTAGTAAAAGTGATTTGCATCAAGCAATGATCTTGGGCTACTACAATTTCCATCAGAAGGGTAACTATTTTTAATGACCGTCCCAAGTAGAAATCTACAATGGACCTGGAAACTCTATTATAGTTTGAAACTGTTAAAGGTCAATGGCAAAGATAACGTCTACGACAAAAATGAAAATTTTTGAAAATTTGTCCAAACGATTTGTATAAGGGCCGTATTGACTTATTTTAAAACAATGAAGGCATAAAGGTGTTGAGACACCAGTTACTACTCACGGACAGACCTTGAGGCAGAAAAGTCAGACGTTCCACCAGGTCACGGTTCGGGGTCAAAATACCAGGAGATAGCGGATCAAAGCAAAAGGACAAGACAAAGGGATAATCAGAACACGGTCCAAAGGGTCAGGCAGCGCAAGATCAGAAGTCAGCACAACAGAATCAGGCAAATACCAGGAAGCACAAACTACGTCTATCAGGGATCAGAGGCAGACAGCTGAGTTAAGTAGCTGGGTAATCTCCAGAACACCTGGAGAAAGTCCTGCACCTCCCAGTCAAAGATTGGACAGTCGAGATGTCAAAGTACTGACAGCTGAGCCCGCCCATCACAAGAATGAACAGCTGAGCTGTCAATCAAACTGCCTACAACTCAGCATGGCCCAGATTTCATAGGGAAGCAAAACAGTCACTCACTGAGCGGAGGAATCGTGACAGGTGCAACAAGAGACTATGGGAAGCAATGGTAAACGTCGCTAATGGGGATTAATTCCACCACAACATTAGTGGCATCTCTAGTACAATCTGTGCCATTAATGTTTGCCATGATCGTGACAGATGGAAGGTACAAAGTGCTAGGGAAACAAACACTATATGCCACTACGTCTCCATTTGTCCCCACTTGACTTCTGCTTGAGTGGCGACATGACTAATTATTACACATAGGATTTTAACATAAAGGGAGTCTAGCAGCACAAAATGACTGTTCAAACCAAGCACAGGAGCTCAATGCACTGCACCTTCCCACCAAACCAAGCACCTACCCACCTACATGTTTTCCCACTATCTCCACCCTCCTCTTCCTTGATTGGCATCTTTGAGAAAGGAGAAGATAAATGGAAAACAAGTCAGTAAGAAGCTGCAATGAACTGTTTACCACCGCCCACCAGTGCTTTGCTTGCACAGTTGTTTTGCACTGATAGACTCTCTTTCAAACTTCCTTGGCCCCGATACAAAATCTAAATTAGTTCCCTAATCTACCATGTGACAAAGGAGCCATTGGGCTACTCAGAAACCAAAGTCTGGGTAGTATTATTATTATTATTATACATTTTTATAGCGCCATTTATTCCATGGCGCTTTACATGTGAAAAGGGGCGAATATAGACAAGTACAGAAAACGTGAGCAATACAAGGCACACACAAGTACAGAAGGAGAGAGGACCCTGCCCGCAAGGGCTCACAGTCTACAGGGATGGGTGAGGATACACTAGGAAAGGGTAGAGCTGGTCGTGCGGTGGTTCAGTAGACTGATGATCACTGCAGGTTGTAGGCTTGTCGGAAGAGGTGGGTCTTCAGGTTCTTTTTGAAGGTTTCCATGGTAGGCGCGAGTCTGATGTGTTGGGGTAATGTGTTGTATTACTGCTACATTGTAACGAATATCTAATTAGAACTGTTTCAAGGGAATATTGTCAACAGATTTTGCTATGTAATCCGAGAGCAGCATGTTGTAGTGGCTGAGATCCTGATTCCAGTGATATGTCACTTACTGGGCTGCTGTTTCTGTTTCATTAAAAGCAGTGTTTTATCAGCACCTGTGACTAAGTGATGTGTCACTTAGTTTACTGAGTGCAGCAGTTGTTATAGAATCACAGTTTTCTCTTCTGCAGATTTGGAATGCTGAGCCATGTATAACCCCTCCTACATCCCTGATTGGCTGCTTTCTGTGTACCTCATATATTGACAGTGCTGAGGGGGGGTGGTTGGACCATCAGGCACAAGACACCTAGTCCTGTAGTGATATTCTCCTGCTGATAAAACACTGATTGTATTGCAACAATACACAACCCTGGAATCAGGATCTCAGTCCCCACATCATGGTGTTCCAAAATCACATAGCAAAAACCTGATGACCGATTCCGTTTAAACTTTAAAATCCCGATTTAAACCCCAAAAAATGTTTTGATGTCTTTATGAGAACTTCCGAGCCTAAAATGTAAATCCATTAAGAGCTCATTGATTAGCAGCCGTCTTTTTCTCGGAGCTGTCTGCAGACTGTTTAGCAGATTTTTTTTTTCTTGTTCGCTTCAAAATATTATTTTCCTTGTCTTATTGTGGAATAATAATAAATGGGACTATATTTTCATTCGGCTGTTTTATCCCGAAGCAGCAGAGCATTACATTAATTGACTTGTCTTATTAATTCAATAAGCTGCTTCTAAGATGAAATGCCGGGCTACGCTCGCCTGTTTTAGCACTTTTTTGGCTGTTAGAAGAAAAGCTTTAAGGCTCAAAATGTTCAGATGTTTTGCACACTTCACTGAATAATTTAATGCTCTGCTGAATGTGGAATTACTACAAACTGCTACTTTTTTTTTTTTTTTTTCGAGGAGTTATCATTTAATTTTTTCGCTGCATGCTACAACAAGAAAACACTTAACACTTTCTACATAAAACACATGTATCACGAGACGTGAAGGGAATCCATTCCTGTATCCGAAACCTGACAACGAGGTGAGTTACAAACCGTGACTGCTATAGGGCAAGGTAGCAAGTAGTGTATGAGATCCCGGCGGGAATATTCGCTTCCAGAAGTCGGACGTCGGTTTACTGAGCCAGAAGTGGGTTTCAAGGGCTACAAAAGTTATAAGAACTGTTTATAGAGCTCATATTCTGAAGATGAATGTTAGAGATGGGCAGAGTTCGTCAGAAGCAGTCGGGCACTGGGATAACCCATTGATTTAGGCTCAATTTTTTGCATTGTGGCTACTGGGATTATGTAAGATTGATCCCAGTGACTTACTAGGGGTCAGTAAGAAATCACTACTTTTATTCTTGCTTAGACTATGATCACTATCTACATCAATATCTATATCAGATAGTAGCAAACCGTCTGTCACTAAGCCACCGGCTAATTACGGCTACAGCTCTCTAATTTCTTCCATGTTCCTCTTTTCTCCCTATGATGCCCTTACAGATGACATCATCACCTGGCATGGAGCATGACTATCCATATGAGGCATGCTGCCCCCTGCTGACTGCATTGGGTGTGTCTGGTATTGTAGTGCCTGTGGCCTTTAAAAAAATGCAATCAGCATCCATACGCATAGATTAACATCAGGAACCGCACGTAAGAGATGTTCTGTATACTCTTCTCTCTGTAAGAGTTCACTGGCTACACTTCCAGTAGGGGTGTATTTGGGTAGCGAGTGGTGGCTGCAGACAGACTCATACTGGCCAACAGAGGAGCAGGAGAATCCTCCGGTAGGCCCTTGTGAAGGAGTGCTGATGAACAGCGTTACTACATTTTATTCACTATTTTCACTCAGTAAACAAGCTAGTCAAATTAATATATAGAAGCAAATGTAAATTTGGGTACTAGGATCAGATCATTTTTGCATCTAGCTGAACGGTGGGGCCCAAAGAGTTGTTAAGGATAAGCCGTGAGCATCCAGGACTGCACCTATGCTATACTTAGAAATCATAAGACTTCTATGATTTCCTTTTAATAATGGTTATTGAGCAGCTATGGATAATAGAATCATAAAAGGCAATAACTGCAGCTTCAACCTATTAAATAAAGATATGCACCTTTCGGAACTCCCAAGAGACTAGCTATATAAGCATGTATTACTTCCTTAATAAACAGAGTTCTGCTTTTGACTCAATTTGATAATCAAGTGCAGTTATTCTCAGTGCGTGCACTTAACTATTTAATATCAGATTTGGCAGCAGACAATTAAGAGGATTGCATATCCATAGAGTGTGCTCCCAAAAGATTTTGGCGCCCAACGTGGGGCTAAAACAAGATGTTCAAATGACGGCAGCCGCACCAGAGCCTCTATTCACAGGACGGACCACACATGAGGAGGAGACTGGAGCTCCACAAGTTAAGAAACGTATTTATCTAGCCTCACACCCTCCTGTGTCTCCATGCAGAGATAGAGGAAGTTGGCTGTCGGACTCAGACATGGTTGACTGCAACTGACAAATCCTAGCTAGAATCCGGTCATAACAGCTTTCTTAATTGTCTGCTTTATTTGTCTGTACAAGTGAATGTTGTCTTAGATAACAGAGAGGGAGACAGTGAGAAATTTTAAGTAGAGTGGTAGAGTGGGTAAAGATATCCCCAATCACTCTGGTTCTGGCCTCATAATACGGCTGATCAGTTTGAGTTTCCCGCCAGAACTGCCTAACTAAGGTCTGTATCCCAGTTGCAGTTTGGAAAGGATAATTGATTATAGTGATTGCTTCAACCCCTTTATGATGTGTCCACTGTGTAAGCAAGGCTTAGAGCTTGCTATTTCATCCGACGGCTGGCGGATAGCAAGAGTAGTAAACACACCCTTTGAAAGAGAGTGGACAGGTTATAGACCACCCTATGCTAGGTATCTAGAGCTATCTGGATAACAATAGAGTATCCAGAAGGGACACTGTGAATGGACATATCATAAGTCATTCATACAACCCAAAATGTGCCCCTCTACTGTGCCTGGACAATATTGACAGTCCGGAAAGGTGCAGGGCCAAAGCAAGAACGGACATGAGACATAAAATTAGGATTCATCTTGTAATATGGGCACCAATCAGTCCAGACCCAGCCAGGTTAAGCCATAGGCACTAGTAGTAGAACGAGAAGGAAACAGTATGTGGAAAATGTAAAAGTCCTCCGGGAATTGGTAGGATCTCATACCTGTGGAGGAAGATTGGATGAGGAGGATTGGATGAGGAAGAATTGAAGAAATTGTTAATAAGAGAGAAAAGGCTCCTACGGGATCACAAAGTCTTATAGAATACCGAGACATGGTTTATAACTGCAAGGGAAGTAAAAAGGCAAATGTGGATTGAAATATGTGATTCTGCGACTGGTGAATACATGTACAAGCCACCACCTGACAAAATGGTGCAGGCATAAGCTACAGAGCTCACTTTGACACACACGCGCACGACACATCCCCACCATATAATCTATCACCTGAATGCTGGACACACAAGGTGTGTCAAACTCAAAACTCAGACTGTCGTGACACTTGTTCCTTCTGCCAGGCACCACGGCCATACACATGTACTTTCTTGTATCCAGTCATCAATGCAGATGGTACACCCTATACCCCAGTGGCCATCTTAACTCAGGGCACTTCTGCCCCAGCAGCCATCTTAGATTCAATACTTTTAGGGATTTACACGAATGGAGAGGATGAAGATGACGCAAAAAGACCAGAAACATCACAAGTGGATTCCCCCTCGGCGCCACACATAGGCAATGCACAGGCAGCGACAACATCAACATCCCACATAGAAAACCATGCCACATTACCCTTTGGATGGTCAGGGAAGCCGATAAGAAGCAATGAAGGTGACACCCCGGCAACATCTGTGACAACTAGACCTCAAGCAGCTTGGATTGTCTGTCTCTCCACTCTTCCTCCAGGCTCTGGGACCTTGATTGAAGGTCTAGTGTGAAGTATGCACAATCAATGATGGTTTCCTAAGCTATGTCATCTGCTGGTGTAAGATCCACTGTGCTTTATCGAGACCAAAGTCAGCACAGCCGTCTAACAGGGAATTTTAGAGCACTTTATGCTTCCCTCTGCCGACAAGCTTATTGGAGAAATTTCATTCTCCAGCAGGACTTGGCACCTGTCCACACTGCCAAAAGTACCAATACCTGGTGTACACACAACAGTATCACTGTGTTTGATTGACCAGCAAACTCGCCTGACCTGGTATTGTCAAGAGGAAGATGAGAGACACCAGACCCAACAATGCAGACAAGCTGAAGGCTGCTATCAAAGCAACCTGGGCTTCCATAACACCTCAGTAATGCCACAGACTGACCGCCTCCATGCCACACCATATTGATGAAGAAACCCCGACCAAGTATTGAGTGCATTTACTGACCATACATTTCAGTAGGCCAACATTTCGGATTTTAAAATCATTTTTTCAAGCTGGTGTTATAAAGTATTCTAATTTACTGAGATAATGACTTTTGGGTTTTCATTGGCTGTAAGCCATAATCATCAACATTAACAGAAATAAACACGTGAAATATATCACTCTGTGACGCTATATATGAGTTTCACTTTTTGTATTGAAATAAATTAACTTTTTGATGATATTCTAATTTTGTGAGATGCACCTGTATGTGTCTCGTCAGGATGAGGAGTGGACATCTGGAAACTGAGTCTGTTTTAGGACACCTGAAAAGATCCCGAAGCACAATTATGACTTCTTTAAACTATTCTGAATAGATTACGGTTGGACTTTGCAGAAGGATAATCAAGAACAAGCCTTCACTTCCACTAAAAGGAGATAGTAGAGCCAGCAGAAAACTTCTACACTGGGGATCTCACAAAAGGTGACATCACAACTCCAGGTTGGCATACTGATATCACTGCATGTCACTAGAGTCAGAGCTTTTTCCCCTTATTGTAATATCTACATATAATAAATCTCTAGATTGCTAATTGTGAAGGAATATAAAGTTTCTAATTGGTTAAATTTGTGTTTTTCTCCAGAAATTTCCAGCACCAATTAATCCGTGTGACATAAATGCAGAGCGATTTTTAGATTAGCAAAGAAGTAATTTCTCTTTTTCGTACTTATGCTAATGCAACGGTAATTTTCAAGTCTTAATAAGAGCGCACACGGAGATTTAACAATGATAAACAGCAGTTATGTAGAAAAGACGCACCCGGACATGGCTGCAGTCCGCAAGTATCAGTTATCTTCTCTCCAGGTTACCGGGGATGCCCACTTTAGTAGGCAATTGGTTTCCAGTGAGTCAATTACAAATGCGTGCCAGCTGCAGAAGGCCAAATTTGAAGGATTCAGGGTTTTTTTCAGATATTTTGGTTATTACTTTGATGCTTCCTTTTACTCTACAATTCCTTTGTCTTGAATGACATAGATCATATTTGACAACTCTCCGAGGAAATCTTAAAGGCTCCTAGTGGATATGGAGACATTCGTGACTCCTGGAGTAGATGACAAATCTTCGGACTCCACCATATCCTCCTTACCGAGAGAAGCACAACCTTTTCCGATCTGAAGACCACAAGGTCAAGGATCACAATAACACCTACAGAGGTATTACCATTTCAACCATTTATGGCATATCAAAAGGATAAACCATAAATGTATGATAGGTGCCTCAACGATCCCATTTTCAGAATGTTCCTCTTCATCTTTCACATTTTGTAAAGGTAAAGATCCTGAATGTGGCACATTGCATTGTAGTTCCATAATGAATTACTGAAACAGTCAAGTTTTTCAACTACAATGAAGAAAGCCACCCATGTGCATGGACACCTCTCCGTCTCATCTATTCCTTAATAGAGCATGATACAGAAGTCTGAAGACCCCCATTCTGCCAATATAAAAGGAATCTCCAAAATGGCCCCAATGGTCTATTAGTACATACCCGTCCCTGCTTCTTCTCTTCTCTCTGATATGGAAAATTCCTACCAGAGGTCACCAGATATAGCCGAGGAAGTCTGTGACTAGATGGCTTTAGACGGCACAGGTTGGCACATTAGCCACCTGCCGCGAGTTGTCCACCAACCCTTCTTATCATTTATTATGGAAATCTATGATTTAATTAGAGGAATTTTTTACCAGTATTATCCATGGTCAGACTAGCCCATCAGAGAACCAGAGGATCCTCAAATGCCTCTGGGCTTTGCCACAATAACGAGACCTAAAGATCCAAAAGAAAACATTTGGAGGTGGATTTTAGGCCAATCATTTCACAGCATGGTCTACATCTTCTGGGACGATTCACAAATAATCAGACAATCATGTCTTAAAGAGAACAACAGACTACGATGCACAAAAAAAATATTAAAAGAGGAAGTGATGTGTTGGTGTCCTGAGATTTTGACCCTGTAACATCTGTACTGGTTCTTGTCTTCTCTGTTTCTGCTTTGAGACGCTAGGCGGTGAAGCACCTGTATTGCAGATTAACTCATGTCTGCTACACTCTTGTTTAATTCCTGGGAATTAATTCCTTTTGATGCCACTAGATCAGGGAGCTTTAAGGTTAGTTGTTTGGTTTTGACTACTCCTTTCTGAGAGTCCTAGCAGGGTCTGTCCGCTATTTAAACTCCTAGGTCTCTGACATCCACTGTCAGTCAATAAGTTTTGTTTATCTGGTTTGTAGCTCTTGTTCTTGGTCTTGTGTTGGCTTCCTGATTTCTCCCGCTTTCTGACCTCATCTTGGATTTTTATGATCCACTTGATTCTGATTCTGTCCCTGACATGACCTCTTTGCATTCACCCCGTGTAGAGACCCTTCTTGTCTTCAGCTTGCTCCACCGGTCAGCAGCTACTCTATGCCCTCAGCCCAGGAGCCCCTGTGTACGACCAGTACCCTGGGATCAGTGGCTAAAGGGTCAAGGCCAGGGCAACGGAGTGGCTACCTCTAAGCCTGTACGTGAAAGCTCTATTACCAATTTCAAAGCTTCCATGAACAGTGTAACCGTGACAGATCTCTTATGGGTACCAGGAAGTTAACTCCGACATTGAACTCAAACAGGGATTTTTTTTGAAGGGTGACTGATAAGTCCAGCTTAGCAATAAAGTAGAAATATTAATACATTTAAGAAAAATAGTTTGACTTGCAGTTTACTGGCTGGATTCTCTTGATTAAAAAATGCAAACTCTTTCTCTCTGTGATATGCCTCTTGGCGCTTTACACAGGAAGGTGTATTTATATGCATACCTGTGCCAACAAAATTAAAACATTGCAAATTAAAAAGAGAGAGGCAAATGTCTCCTGCTTGCAATAATGAAGACTTAACTAGAACTTGAACACTATTTTGAGAAAAGAAAATGTGCACTTTTTTTTTAGAAAATACATCGCAATCTTTAAATAATGAAACAGAGCTTTGAAGGGTATGAATATTTTTCAGCCTCTTTGTATTGTATCAGTGCATCTAGAATAAAAAGTGATGCAATCTTGCAAGTAATTTTAATGAAAAAAAAGCCCTCTTACCGTTTTATGCATTCAGCTCTTGTGCGGGGCTGTGTGTCTTCATAGTAACAGACTACTGTAGTCTTATAATGTAGTCAGGTGATGCTCCACACTTGTCACTTCTCTTCTTCTTGTGGAGCTACAGGAGCAAGAAAAGGAGAAGACTGAAGGGAGTAACACGTGCCGCAAGAATCGAACTACACACAGGGTTTGTTTCTAGTCGGCAGCCATTGAAACACATAGGTCTGCAAAAGAACTGCATGCAAATATTATAGGCCCTTGCTTGGTTACAATGTAATTCAAGAGATATTGCATGAATTATATCCAATCAGGTGGAAATACCTACCCACAGGGGCCGGGATTATTGCCCAAAATTTACAGGAGGAGCAATTCTCCTGGAAACTTGGAAGACTTGGTCAAACTCCCTATGGAAAGCTTTGTTCTGTGGATGACGTGTGGCTTGAAAAGAAGTTGGTAATTATGGCTTGCAGACAATGTAATTCAGGAAATACTGTATCAACTCTTCCCAAATTCCTGACTATTAGTGGTAGTATTATTGCCTGGAATGTCCTCAAGGTTCCTGCCAAAAGGGAGACTTCTGGAAGACTTGGCAAATCTGTCAGGCGCTACCGAATCCTCCTAAAACTTTACACAAAGCAGAGTTTCTGAAAGTTCTTTTTCTGTGGAAGGGACATGGAAGTGACGTAGCCTCCAAAAGAGGACACCTTTTCAAGTATGTCTTCCCATGAATGGCTTGTTTAAAAGTTGGCAAGTTTGGTTCTAAAGAACTTTAAATTAAACCAATGCTTGCTAACAATGTAATTAAGGAGATACTGTAAAAATATTTTTATCCTTTAAGGTGATTTCACATTGCATTTAGGGACACGCTCGGTGGCCGCGTTGAGGCATACGTTCGAACCCCCCGGCAAAATGAGATTTCGGACATATGAGCCAACAGGGCCACAGGCTATAATGGTGTCGGCAAAGAGATAGTGCATCATTTTTGAGCGTGTACGCCTACCGGAGGTGGAGACTCAGACATAGTAGACCTGTTAGGTCCAAATTCCTATCTAAAGGAG
>VIAB01000347.1:261648-273597 GCA_009801035.1 Oophaga pumilio | reverse complement strand
TTGTAGCTCACTGTTACCTCCTAATACCGGCCAGCTTCACCACAGTCTTTACAAGCGTTTGTTGCTCTTGCAGCAGAAACTAAGAGACTATATAAAGAGCTGTTTCCAGGAAATGAGTCAGTGTGTGGCCAAGGCACATGGTGGGCAAATGTACCCTGTAGGGGCTTGACAAAGGGGTATATTCAGAGGAGTCATAGAAAGGCATGTTGATGGAGAAGTTAGTACAGAAGGCTCAATCTTAGCACCTGTGAGATGAGTATGAAATGTTTAGATGGCAGACTATGGTGCACCTGTTGTATTTGGCTAGGCTTTTGCTGGCAGGTACTGAGGCACGGCAGTATAATTATGCAGGAAAATATTGAAACAAAAACTATATTGGAAAACTTTCCATTATCCATTGATTAAAGGGATTATGTAGAACTAAATTTCTACTCTCATTAGTATGAGATCTTGGGGATCTGACTTTTTGGCAGATCAGTTGACATCTGCTCCAGCTGGATGATATAAACAATGTACGGAATGGAACATTCACTTACATGGGAGATGAACTACAATGGCCACTTAAACAATCCATGGAGCAAGGGTTGGACATATCATTGGCAATGGCACAGGTTCCCAAGAGGTAGCTGGGTCCTACATCCACCTCCGAAGCAGATGGAATTGTATATTATGATGAGCTTTTGGTTTGCAAAGGACCCAGATAATGCATTTCCACAGGGACCCTCTTTGGTCTGTGTCCGCCAGTGCATGGAGCTGTGGTCAGGGGCGCAACGATCACGGTCACAGAGTGAGGGAGGAGAGCCCGACGACACCAGCAGCCATTTCAGTTGGATTAGTGTCCGAGGGCACGTATTCAGCTGAGACTCGTCGGGGCCCTTCACTGTAAAATATATTTCCAGCCAATTAGAGCCTGGCAGCTGACGTCGGCGTGCAAGTCACAGGCGGCACATTGCAGTGATGTCATGCGCTGCCCGTCACTTGGTTGCTGAAGTCTTCTGCCAGCTCCTGTGCTGGCTACAGAAGAGGACACTGACAGTGTGGGAGCCAGGGAAGGTAAGTAGAATTGTTCATTTTTATTTTTTTTATATATTTGTTAGAGAAGAGCTTCAGAACAGGGATATTATTACTGGATGGGGCCCAGGATGGGGGATATTATACCTGGAAGGGGCGCAGGATGGAGGCATTATACCAAGATGGAGAACATTATACCTGGAAAGGGTTCCAGAATGGAGGCATTATACCAAGATGGGGGACATTATGCCAGAATAGGGCATATTATACCAGGATGGGACCCATATTTTACCAGGAAAGGGCCCAGGATGGAGGACATTATGCCAGGAAAGGGAGACATAATACCAGGAAGGTGCCCAGGATGAAGGCATAATACAAAGATAGGGGACATTATGCCCAGAATGGAGGAATTATACCAAGATGGGGGACATTATACCTGGAAGTGGTCCACGATAGTGGACATTATTACAGGATGGGGCCAGAATGGGTGACATTATTAAAGGATGGGTGACAATGTTACATGAGAGGGCAAACACGTATGTCTTCGCAAGATCTGGAACGCTACAGTGGCCTATACATCTGACAAACATGCTGATAGGGGTCAGGTCCAAATTTTGCACCTGGGCTTATGAAAGTCTAGTTATGCCACTGGCTGTGGTGTTCCAGCTATGTACTGATATCAGCTGATCACTGCGAGTGCCATGCGTGAAACTTACATCAATCCCTGTGGATAGGTCCACCGGTGCAAAATGTTAGTCTCGGACAACCCCTTAGAGCTTCTAAGATGTTGAGATTGCCAACAATTTTAGATCATGAATTTCTAGATCTGAGGTTTACACTGTTCAAACTAATTTTTGCGCTTTTTTTTCATCCTGTTTCTCAGATCCAGAGCTGTTCAGTTCACCTATTTTAACACTTTGAATATATGACCCTCCTCATGACTCGGGAGGAGTATAGGTTTCCACAAAACGTTTTCTTCAGCACTTAGTATTCATACCAGAGAGTCAATGCTTTTCCTACAGAGATGAATGCACCCGCATTAATTCTTAAAACATCAAATGATTTGTTTTTCTTTTTTTTTTTTTTTTAAAAAGCGCATTCTCCCAAATGGAAAAATAAGGGTAACAAAGGCCCTGTTATTCTCATGGGTTATTCCAGCAGCAACCAGCTTCTAAGAGCTCTGTGTGCGGAGGATGGATATGGTGGGCATTCACTGTGTGTAGGCTAGTAACATCTAACGTCAGCGAGTAAGAGAGCAGCTGGTTAGAGTGGGCAGCAGAATACAGATTAGTAAGAAGAAAATGCAAGCGCTGGCTACAGAACTGACCCATCATCATAGGCTAAAACTATTGTCTTCCTTGTGTTGGGATTAGTTACTGTATATTAAACTATTATTCTCTATGTAAAAAAAATGTAATTATGAGTTCTGCATTATTTCACTGCAAAACTATATTATTAGGGGATTTCAAAATATATCAAAGTGGGAGATCAGGATAACGATCTATAGGGGCAGCAGCACTTTTAAAGGAAAGTGACCCCTTCCATTTTTTTTTTCTCCTTCTAGTATTTGTAAAGGAGCCAAAGGTTGGACCTATAATCAGTAAATTATACCATGTGCAATAGTTTATAACAGTAGGAGCTCCTCAGGGGTGTAAACAGGCTTGGACTGGCTGACTGACTAGCTGGAGAATCCCCTGGTAGGCCCCTGTGTAAGAGAAAGTATTAGCAGTGGTTATGCCAATATATTTACACTATGTACAGACAAAGCAGCATCTCATCATTCATTCATTCATTCATAAAACTACTCAGTTTATCATTATATAGACGCAGAGGTACAGTGCCTTGAAAAAGTATTCATACCCCATAAACTAGTTTGAGGAGAAGAATAGTCAAAACTTTCTGCCTCTAGATGTGTAAAGCTACTCATCGGTGCCATTATTTTTTTCCTTCTTCCAAAGGGAAGTGTGAGTTACTGTTTGGCATGCTGTCGGTTACTTAATATATGCCAATATTTGATCCTCATTTGGGAGACATTTTCAGCCCCAACCAACACCAAAAAACACCAATTTGTGTCACATTTGCAGAAGCACTGACCCATATGCCAATTCAGAAGGAAAATAATGTGAAAAAAATGATGGAAGGTATCAAAATAGGTTTCTTTATTCCGAGCAATTTACTCACATGCACCTCCACCACGTCCTCTCTGGAGGACTTGCCCGGTCTATGAATTATACAGCTGTCCCCCTGGATTTATTTCAGGAAACCGAAGCGTTTCCGCCATATTTTCCTACAGATAACAGATCATCGCTGAGTGTCCCAGCTGCAGGACACACATTGATCAACTTATTTTTGAGGAATCGTCCTAAAGAGGTTGTCCTCCTCTGATTCCTAAGAATAGATCATCAATATCATATTAGTTAGTGTCCAACGCACAGCTGTAAAGTGCCCAAGTGAGGTAGTCTTGGGTGAGCTGCTGCTCCCACTCGCACTGGGATTTTACAGACAACACGTGTTCCTGTCCCGGTGTGTGTGTGTGTGTGGGGTGCATCACACTTAGGCCAGGGTCAAACTAGCGAGTGTGATGCGAGAAACTCTCATCAATACCCTGCACTGCCACCGACACTCGGACCTGAGTGTGTGGCTGCATAGAAATGAATGCAGCCCCACACTCCGGTCCCGAGTGCCGGCTTGAGTTTCTCGCATCACACTTGCAAGTGTGACCCTGGCCTTACTTCTGGCCTGCAGGCCTCAATTGGCTCCAGGTTTTCTTCTTCTGGAAACTTGGCAGCAATCAATCCGGGGGACACCAGAACCTTAACCACATGTACCGGACACAACTTCGGCCCTGGTTCTCGGTATAGGTAGATCATCCCTCTTGCTAATTTCTCTAGCACTAGGACTTCTTCTCCACCACTGGCAGTGCATCCGGATTGTATCACCTTCTGCTTCTTAGAGTTTGAGTCCATCTTTCCCTGTAACTTCACAGGCTGAGTCCGCTCAAGGGCCCTGACGTCCATCTCGAGGTTCTCCAGGTCGGCAGATGGAATCACACTGAAGGGTATTTTTGGCAATCTACTGCCCCGAGCATTAGGCCCACCTTGTCCCAGCAGCCTATTGCGTGTGACTACTGTTTTCACTTTACTCTACATTTCTCAACTGAACTGTCACTTTCTGAACTTGGCACTGACTCTCAGTTCCCCCTTCCCAAACTTGGCTAGCCATTACAGTTAACCCTGCCTAGGCTAGCCATTACAGTTAACCCTGCCTAGGCTAGACTTTAGCCCCAGTGGGTGTTACCCCTGACATCATGCATGAATATAACATACATTTAACCCTTTAGAGTATCAGGGAGCAGACCATCAGTTCCACCACTCCTACGCAGCACTACCACCAATCAGCAGTTATCAGGTCTCATGGCCAGCAGAAGTACACAGGGTACAAAGCGATCGGTCAAATGACTGGTCATAAGTGACTTTGTCTTGGACAACCCCTTTAAGTGGAATTCTACATGCCTGCGCAATCAACGGCATATAGGCAATGTGTCATTTCGGAGAGGAAAAGGCTATCATGACGTCCTATGGACGAGCTCCTCTCACTCCTGATCAAGTCATTGCAGGATCTCGAATAATATTTTTCCAGAAGATATTACGAGTCACAGAACACGAGAGGCGCTCATAGTCTATTCATCTTTAATATGCATTTCAGATCCGTCTTGTCTTCATTCTAACAACATTCTCTGCAGGAGACAAAATACATTGTAGAAACAATGATTAGTATGAAAATGATCTATTTCATGAATGAATTCATAGCATAAAAGTTTATTTTTTTTTTCCAAAATGTTATTTCTGTTAGCGCCACAGGGGGTATGTCAGCGGGTACTCGGCATGAAGGGTTCAGAGCAGAGATGAGCGAATCTTTTGAAATTCTAATTCGAGAGTTTCACCGAATGTCTCGAAAAAAATTGTTGCGCATCAAATCAATTCAATGCAAATTGCAAGTATTGTAAAGACTCCAACTGCCCCGAAAAGAAGTATGGCGTAGTAGAGGCCGGTATCACTCTGAATGGGCTGCACTGCGGTACATAAGAAGCCTTTTGTGTTCCAAAATGGTCCCTTATTGATCAACGCGTTTCGGTGCCAGACCAGCTCCTTTTTCAAGGTAAAAAAAAACATATTTTGCTCTAGCATCGAAACGCGTTGGTTCAATAAAGAACCATTTTGATAAACAAAAGGCTTCTAATTTATCGCAGTGCACCCAGTACTACGTGATATAGTTCTCCTCTACTATTATTCATCTGGAAGAAGTTTTCCTTCTCCAGCCAACGGGGCTGCAGCAACAGTTACATGCATTGTAACTGCGTGTAACTCACGGTGTTGCGGTGTTGTGTGAAGGCACATCTGCTTTTCACGAACCTCATCAGGTGATACTGTGCTATTTGTGTGCTTTTGTCCCCCATACAGTTCTTGGAAATACGTATGTAACATTCTGAGATCTTCTAGGCATGTATCCAACCCCTTTCAATCTCCTTAATGCACAGATATAGTAATCTTATATGGCTATGTTTAAGTGGATACTAGCTGTTTATCACTACTCTGCTTTCTTACGCTATCAGTGATGTTTATTCAGTGTTTTATGGCTTCCACTCCCTATCTCTTTTCTAAGCTGTGACGTCCTCTCACTATCCAGATTCACCACGAAATGGCTGCTGCCTTCCCTGCCTCTGCTTTTAAACAGCCTCTGATAGCCAACCTGATTATCTATACTATTATTACTATATGATTATCATATGATATATCCTTCTCCTGGTGTCAGAACAATGGTCTTGTCCCCCAATCTGTAAGAGCAGCAGCCACACTGGCAGACCGATTGCTTTCATACACTAAGAACTTGATTTCTTAGAGCTGAGTAGGCTGCTGGACTTACTGTACTTTAAAAATCCATGGCGGAATGTCTGCATAATCCTGATATTAAAATGAACATTTTATGAGAGCTGGACTCCTTTCTCAAATCCACTTTACATGTTCAACAGATGAACTTGATGGAAAGGTTGAACTTGATGGACCCAGGTATTTTTTGCAACGTAATGTATATATGTTGGGTTAGGTGTGCATGAAATGGCCTCGAGAGCTAAACCCCCTCCATATATGGCAGATGTCAGCTGTGTTATACAGCCATCACCTGCCTCTAACAGCAGTGATCAGAACTAACTCTGATTACTGCTATTTATCTGCTTCAATGTCTGAGATCGTGGTGTGCTTGCCATATCTCCACCAGTACCTGCCCCTGCGACGTCTTCTTATGTCTCGCTGGTGATAGGGGAGACGTTGGAACTTGGAACCAGAAGCGCTGGATGTTCAGCCATTAAGATTAGCGTGGCTGAGACCTGCAGTATCATCCATTCTGGCTGGGTGTGTGTGCTGTCCAGCTGCAGTGACTAGTTCACTGCTCCAGCCAATTTGAGAGCACCACACCCTGTTTAAGCCTCCAGTTTAGCTTTGTGCTTCTCTGGTTCAGTCCTGTCTGTTTTAGCTCCTTGTTGTATTATTGTTTCTCGTTTTGACCTAGGCTTGTGTTTCTGACTATTCTTACGTCTTCTGATGTTGTACTTTTCCTGCCCTCTTGGCTCTGACCCTGCTACCTGACCACTCCTGCCAGCTTGCAGCAGATTATTTTGTGGTCCCAGCCCAGGGGTCCTTGTTTAAGTCGAGATCCCTGTACAAAGGTTAAAGGGTGAAGGCCAGGGCAACCCCTGGGATCTTGTAAGTGGAGAGGCTTGCACTTAGTCAGTCTGTAATAACCGTTTTAGAGCTGCCAGGTAACCGCTGACTGAATTCCATTACAGTGCTGATGATGAGTTGTCAGGGCAGCTGGAGTCCTAATGAAGTCCCCTGTTGCTGCCATCTTGGTACTCCTATGAAGTTCATTGAAGTATCGCAGTATTTGCTTTTTCTTTACCAGTTCACCCCACTTGGAATTTTTCTCCCATTTTTCAATACATCTTATAGTAAAGTGAATATCGTCATTCAAAACTACAACTCGTCCCGCTAAAAAAAAGAAAACACATGGATGGAAAAGTGAAAAAAAAAGTTATGGCTTTGGGGAGAAAGGGAAGAAAAAAACCAAAACTATATAAGGCCCCTTTCACACATTAGTGTGTCCGGTACGTGTGGTGACAGTTTTCTCACGTACCGGAGACACTGACACATGTAGACCCTTTCAAATGAGTGGGTCTATGTAGATGTCAATGTGTTTTGAAGGACCATGTGCAAAACACGCAGACATGTCCGTTTTCACACGGACCGCAAAACGTGCCGCACAAGGAGAACAGTGCACACTGTCCTCCGTGTGCACACTGTCCTCCGTGTGCACGGACGGCCACCGGGGAAGTAGCGCTACTATAAGCCGATGTCCCCCGGCAGCTGGTGCTGAAGCCGGCTATATAATTGTGGGAAAAGTTTCAGTAAAACTTTGAGTGCCTATGAGTCCAGTGGGTGGTCCTATTTAATGACTAACAGTCTTCCCTGTATGACAGTGCATGCAGAGCTAGCTGTCAATTATTGTAGGACCACCCCTTGGACTCTTATATGCGCGCAAACACTGGGTATTTCAATTAATAAAACACAAGTCCAGTGGGAGGTCCAACTAGCAGTTGACAGTCTTCCCTGTATGACAGTGCACGTAGAGATAGCTGTCAATCAATGAGTAGGACCACCCACTGGACTCATACAGACAAACACCAGGGATTTTTAGTTAGTAACATATGAGTCCAGTGGGCGGGCTATCTAGTGATTGACAGTCTTCGCTGTATGAAAGTCCATGCAGATTTAGCTGTCAATAATTGAGTAGGACCGCCCACTGGACTCCTATATACAAACAGGGATTTCAGTTAATAAAATACAAGTTATACTGAATCTTTACCAACAAACCTTTATCTAATTCTGCTCAGCTTCTTCTCTGTACTATGATGTCCACACATTGGACTGTCGGGTTCACTTTAAACTCCCATTTTATCTGCATGTCTCGTTTTCCTAGCAAATTAATGTAAAGTACAAGGTCATACGATGCCAAACTACTTGTTCTTCACATCATTCCCCTTGGACAGATCCAGCATTGTATGTTATTTACTCAGGAAGGAAAATCATATTCTCAAAAAAGGAAAAAAAAAACCTACTTTAAGAAAAAAAAAAATCACTGCCCATAGTTACACAAGAGCTAATTGTAATCAAAGCATCTCGCGTGAACTTTGCTATTTGTCTTCCACCAGTAATTTCCACATTCCGGGGCATCATCAAATAACAGTACTTGTGCCAACAAGTTAATTACAAAAGCAAAATACTGCAGAAAAATCAAATTATACCCACTCATTTCATGTAATTACTTTGCATTTAATTGAATGATGCATTGCTTTTTGGGAATTCAGCTATAATTATGGAATAAAACAATGCTTCCAAGCCAAATCTCCTTCATGGTGTCAAAGTCAATTAGCGAGTAAGAACTTCAAGAAGGTTCTGTCATTACTGAGTCAGTGCTAATGGTTTTGATCATGTATTACAGAAAGGTGGTGGGATAGAAATGATGTGGCATACACCCTACACGTGCCGCCTGCTCTAAGTGTCCAATATGCCTCTTTATAGGGAAGGCGGCCATATTTGTGAGTGGGAACAATCAACTAGTTACTATTAATTTTGGTAAGGGCGGTCCATGAGTCAAACAAATATGAAGGGTGGTCTAGGACTAATTGATAACCTATAGTTAGGACATTAACCTCTTCCAATTTACATTGAACGTAAGTGAATGGCGCGGGCTCAGGAGCTGAAGCTGCTTCCTTCCATGTGGGTGTCTGCTGTGCTATACAGCCAGCACCTGCCTTTAAAGGAGCTATCCGGTCTCAAATTACAAGTCTACAGTCACTTTATGGGACTGCAGACCTGTGAATCCTCACACTGCACAAACTGTGAAAATTCTCCAATGCCGGCGCCCGGAGAAGACTGTCATGTGACTTCAAGTATGCCATTTGCATACTTCCTGCCACATTCAGACAAGACTGTGTACAGAAGTAAGGTTGGATACAGTCTAGTTGACATGTGGCCACATGTATGCAGATCATATATTTGCGGTCACGCATCAGCCCCAGAGAATCCTCATTGCGAGCAGTGCTTGCGATGTGAGGATTCATAAGCTTGCAGACTTGTAGCTTGAGTAGTTTGGCTAGTACCAAATTTCCAAGTTAAGTTGTGACCGGGTGCCCCAGATCTTCAGGAGGGTGCCATTTTGAACTGCATCATTGTCGACCTGATGCCGATACGGATGAATCCAGTGGTAGAGCGCTCCCAGTCGCCCCACTCTCCATCCTGCAGACAGTAGGCTGACACCTACAAGACGTCAGCTTCCGAGTGCAGGCAGCGGAATGGCGTCGCTGTATTGTGTCCCCTTTGCCGCACACCGTGCCTGCAGAGAAGAAGAGGACCGTTACTCCGATAAGGTGAGTATTTTTTTTATATGGTGGTGGCGCAAAGGTGGCATTATTACTTTTGGAGGGGGCATTATTCATTTTTAAGGGGGTACTTGAAGATATTATTACTTGGTTGAGAGGCGCAATATTTGCCTGTTCGGGGGAGGTCCCATCTCGCAGACCCCGCAACCAACAAACATTACACCTAAGACAATTTAATCCGGCAGCTTCCTTTTATATGGTTTTATTATTTTATGTTAACTGAATTTAGGTCCGTCTCAACTGCAAAATCATTTTCTTTTTTCTTTTGTGTTTTCTTTCGTCTCTGGCAGTCAAGGCCTGAGTGTACAGACTTCAGTTGCATAGAATTCCTGGCCGCGCGGCTTGTTCACAGATGACATTTCCTCATTGTTCCTGTTTTGTATAAATGTGTTTTGTGGCTTATAACGCACAAGGTCACCTTGAAGCAGCACAAACAACTAAAAATGACTGAAAACAGACTATAAAATAGTTTAACCTGACATAACCGCACGTCTTGTCACACAATCGCCCTTTAGCATGGGGAGAGATCATCCTCCGAAATCCATTATAACCAGGGTGCAAAGAACCGTTATGTAGATATATCTTAGAACAAAAAAAAATTCTCTAACATTCCATTTATGCATTTATTTGCTATTTTTTTGGTGAATTTTATTATTTTAGATGGGGCAAAAGTGACACAAATTTTCACATGAATTTTTCACATTCAAATTTTTTAAAATTCACATAAAAAAAAATTAATGCAAATTTTAGGATGCTTTGCAAGTAAGTAAATCTATGACAGTTCACTGATGGGGGATATCTATCGTTCATAGAATGGAGCGCCAGTGGAGCTGTTCCATTACCATCTGTATCGGCATCAGGTTCCGCCCATCGGACTCTGCAACAGCAAGATTGTGGGTTTCCTGATGAACCTAACTCTGCTTCATGCGCCAGGTTCTGCTATCTTCATATTGCCAATCTCTTGACCAATTCATCTGTGCTCTACATCACTGTTCCCCAACTCCAGTCCTCAAGGCCCACCAACAGGTCATGTTTTCAGGATTTCCTTAGTATTGCCCAGGTGATAATTGCATCAGCTGTACAATACAAGGGAAATCCTGAAAACATGACCTGTTGGTGGGCCTTGAGGACTGGAGTTGGGGAACCCTGCTCTACATGATGGGCTCTAGTTATGAGTCTCTGGAACATTTATTTTCTGCTGCATCATTGGCTTCTGCTGCAATGCTCACATTTGCTGATTGCTCTCTCCATTGGACCTCCAGTCTCGCTCAGGTCTGCTATTCCGCTCTCCGACTATACCTCATCAGTCTCCCTGCCCTGAGTCTCTGGCTTCTCAGTGGACTTCTTCGCACTCCTCGAGTTGTTGTCCAGCCTCTTTGGCCTCTATTGTTCCTACTGGAACATCGTGCTGCGCCAGTGTCATCTGTCCACTCATTTGGATCAAGGTCTTCGAGGATCCACGTCAGCAGGTGAGGCACAAAACTGTCTTTCTCCCTACTCTATCTTGGTGCTGCACAGGTAAGGTGACCCACGATACATCTACCTACCTATCACAAGGTGATCAGTACCTATCGGTTTAGAGCAAGGTTCCCCAACTCCAGTCCTCAAGGCCACCAACAGGTCATGTTTTCAGGATTTCCTTAGTATTGCCCACGTGATAATTGCTTCACCTGTGCAATACAAAGGAAATCCTGAAAACATGACCTGTTGGTGGCCTTGAGGACTGGAGTTGGGGAACCCTGGTTTAGAGCATTGTTTTCAATATTGGAGTTCCAACTTGTATTCAGATTAAAATTTAAATTTTTCTTTGCTTTTATGTTTTTTTTTTTTTATTTCATAGGTAATTGATATTTTTGTAGCTAAATAGATAAATTGCTTTCAATGACATGCTGGGACTTCTAGTCCGATAACCAGCAACGCACTCATTAACAGCGGAAATCATTCTACTAGCCACTGGCATAACACAAGTTCTTAGTTTGATTCTGTAAATGAAGGGCAAAATGACAGAACTAACCTGCTGCTCTCCAGATTGTCAGGCACTGATGGCATTTTAATGATATGTAAAACAGATGTATCTCATACAGGCGCCATAAATACAATTGAGATACGGAGAGATATTATTATGTTAATAAATAGTATTTGAGGTTTTATTACTTCTCCCATTCTCGCGGCAGCTTCCAGCGACAATTTATCCCCATAAATACTGAGATCATGATTTGGATTGACAAGTAATTATTTGCAAACTAAATATTTCCTGAGCTTCTCGTGATGGTGACTGCAGGACTCGCTGCGGAAAATTCACAATGTGGCTTAACTCCTTCACTGCCACTGACTTCAATACGTCAATGAACAGGTAGAACATAAAAATACTGCTAATCCGCAATGTGACCAAAATAGTCCTAGAATCATAGAATGGTAGAGTTGGAAGGGACCTCCTGGCCCAT
>VIAB01000347.1:228405-240837 GCA_009801035.1 Oophaga pumilio | reverse complement strand
GTGGTAGTGGGCCCCTGTACAGTCAGTGTATGTCCCTCCTCTCTGCAGGGCTTATAACTTGCCCCTCTGTATCCCGTCCACTGATATCCAGGAAGCTCCAGATGCGTTTCCACCTACGTCTCACTCGCCCTCTCTAACAAATACACTATTCTCACGTTTATAAGAAATATTTCTCAGAACTAAACTGTCTGTAGAAATCGAAAAGTAACAAAAAGATTTGTCTCTGTAATTACCAAGTTATGTAAATAGGTGCAATGAGTGTACCTGTAGAGCGAGCAGTCAGGCATTGCTGACGATCAGCGGAAAATTACCCCGCACATCGTGTTATTACACAACATAATTACTACTTTACAGGCGCGCGCCGATGTCTGAGACTGACGGCTCGCCACCAGCAAAGATGGCAGCCGGGAGACGGAATAATCTCCCTAATACGCGGCACCGCGGCTGCGCGGGGAAAGCCGCTCTTTTCTAATAGGGCGCTTGCAGTTTTTTTTTGTCTGTTTGGTTTGTGTCATCTTTTACTGACTTCTCGCTCATTATTAGGCGACATTAATGCACATTCACAGTGGAAATGTAATAATGTCCTGAAATAACCAGGAAAAAAAAGCAACCACAGGTCAACAAAGAATTAACTTCCTGAGAAATTGCAGCATTTTACTTATGGAAACGATACGGAGAATTCTTGGTTGGATCCTGTTTACAGCTTAAAAAAAAAAGCTCCGGATCCCCCGCGGAGACAAAGCGTCAAAGGGTAAATGAGCCACTAAGTGCCCATTACTGGTTTACAGTGCAGGACATAAGGTTTCTATTATTATTTATTTTATTTTTTTTACCACAACTGGATGGAGCTACATAGGGAGACAGGTAGGGAATGGGATTTTAACTCTACATTTGGAGTCTAAGAGGTAACGTTTCTCCTTGTGGAGATTGACAACCCAAGCCTGGCATGTCAGAGTGAGGAGACTTATAGGCCATGCAATGCTCCTTTGGGAAATTAAATATGCAAATTGTGTCTTCACAGAAGAGGACTAAGCATTCTAGCGCCACCTATTGGAAGCGACGATCCTAAAAGTCAACATTTTCTGACCTCATTCAGTAGGCACCGTCTACTGTTATGTAGAAATTGGTTGTTCATCCTATCAACTGATAAGTATTCAGCATTTATGCTTAAGATCTATTAACACTGTAGCACTTTAGGATAATTGAGTTATGTATACGCCTCTCACCTCTATATTAATGTGTGGCACACATGCCGGTAATACCCGATTCCCTCTGTTGTAATCGTTATTGACTTTAATTGCTGATTGACTGATGTGTATGCCTTCTTGTTATTATGTCTAAATAAAATAATTTATTACATCTCTGCAGGCAGAAAGTGGTTATAGATTGCTCCTGTGGCTTCCACTGATGTCATGTTGACAGAGCAGTGGCTACTTTTCCGCTCTATTGATGGGGCGTGAATGCTAACGTCATGCTGATTGACAACCGGCTCCCCGCTGCCTAACTGTGGGGAACCGGCAGTCAATCAGCATGACATCAGCAGTCACACCCCTTCGACAGAACAGCCCAGAAGAGGAAGAGCTGCTCTGTTAATGGGGTGTGAATGCCAACGTCATGCTGATTGACAGCCGGCTCCCCGCTGCCTAACTGCAGGGAACTGGCTGTCAATCAGCATGACATCAGCAGTCACATCCAGTTGACAGAGCAGCCCAGAAGAGGAAGAGCTGCTCTGTTAATGTGAAGCAGCTCAATCACCAGCAGGAGCGGTCAATGACTACTTTGTAGTAAAACTAGCTCCGGCATTCAGCGCATGTGCAGTGCACAGATAGGGCCAAGGCCAGCACATCTGGTTACACTGCACATGCACCAAATGCCAATGGAGCAGCCACCTTGGTGGGTAATGGGTGCTCTGTGCAGACGGACCACTGCCACTGGAGTACAGAACATCTGTCAACAACTCTGGCACATTTAAAGACAAGCGGCCGGCGTAGCAGAATTCTGATGGACCCCAATGAGCTCTTTCAGGCACCGTTGGGATCTGATGTACAATGGATCCAGGAAAACATCTTGACTTCTACTTTGAATGTTTATTTTCCCACAGTCACTTTTAAAGGAAATCTGTCAGCATGTTTTGCCGTGTAATCTGAGTGCAGCATAATGTAGGGGGCAGAGACCCTGATTCCAACAATGTATCGCTTACTAGTCAGTGTTTTGCTGTTTCAATAAAATCAGTGTTTTATCAGAAGGAGATTATCACTGCAAGACTAGCTGTCTCATGCCTGCTAGTCCAACCACGTCCATCACACTGTTAATATACAGTGTACACAGAAAGCAGCCAATCAGTGGTGTGGGCGGGGTCACACAGGGCTCAGAATTCCAGTAGATAAAACAGGGATTCTATTGCAACTACTGCACCCAGTAAACTGATACATCGCTGGAATCAGGGTCTCTGTCCCTACACCATGTTGATGTCAGATTACATAGAAAAAAAACCTGCTAGCACATTCCCTTTAAAGGCCTAATTATTTGGATTCCTTCTGCGCTCTAAGAGTGTTTTCCCCTTTAAGAAGAAGTTTAATGAGTCAAGAAGCGAACCATAAATTTCAGGTGCTGAACTTTTATATCTACCGAAAACAATCTTGAAATGGGAATGAGTCCAACCCGAGCAAAGATCCAGGAGAATTACAAAACTATGAAAGAAAAGATAGATGAAAGACGACAGACATGTGAAAGAGCATGTCTGAGGAGAAGCGCTGCGGATGAAGAAGAGGAAGATAAATTACTTTATCAGAATGTATAACCCCGGCCTAATCCGTCCCCGGCACAGAAGGGTAGACGAGTTTATGTAAATCTTCAGTGTTTCTGCACTGAGAACATTCAGAGGCTGTGGATGATTTTTAACCATTCTTTAACATTTCCTTAGATCAGGACCAGGTTTAGAGAACAAGGGGTCCTGGACAACTAGCAAAGCAGGGCTTCTGATATCTTTAGGCAATTATTAATGTATTTTCAGTTAAAATATTACAATATGTGGGCCACATAATACCGCAAAGAAAACACTGCAATATAGGACTCAAAAATACTGCAAAAAACAATACACACTGCATAATATCACTAAACAGTGGAGAAAAAAAATACTGCAATACTGATCCAAAGCACAACAGCAGGTGCACTAATGAATGGCTTTAAGAAAAACAAAACTAAGACTTTGGAGTGGCCTAGTCCATGTCCTGTCCTTAATCAAAGAAAACACTGCAATATAGGACTCAAAAATACTGCAAAAAACAATACACACTGCATAATATCACTAAACAGTGGAGAAAAAAAATACTGCAATACTGATCCAAAGCAAAACACCAAGTGCACTAATGAATGGCTTAAGAAAACGAAAATTAAGACTTTGAAGTGGCCTAGTCCATGTCCTGTCCTTAAACTGATTGTGACTTTAAAAAGGCGGTTCATGCTCAGAAACCCTCCAATGTGGCTGAATTATACCAATTCTGCAAAGATGAGTGGGCCAAATATCTCCGGAGCGTTGAACTGTGACAAACATGCAAAAGAATAGGAAATCAGGAAGGGGGGCAAACACTTTTTCACAATACAATGCATTGTATAACGAGGCAGATTTCCCCGTTCAGGACTTTCGCTTGGTGACATCCCGTACAGTTATCTCTGGAAACTATGTAAAATATTACAGGAATCGGCTGCTTCATCCAAAAACATAAATTCATAAATTATGTAAAACGTGGCTTACAATAAGAAGGCAGAGGGGAAAAAAAAAAAGATAAATTGCCTTGTTTTATAATGGAACAGATTGAAGAGCAACAGGAAACTTCATTAATACAAACATAACACGGGGAGCAATGAACGCAGTTACGAAATAATAATTTACGGTACGGGACTTATGGTTGGGAATATTATGTATGAGACAGAATTACTGCACAGAGATATTTGTCACCACCTTCAGATCTGCAGGAAACGGTGGATACAGATAGAACATGAGTGCAAAATACTGTATACCTCACAATGGATGCAAATCAAGCTCCCTCTGCTGGTCACTACTGGGATTACATGTTAAAACTATTTACTATGAGGGACTGAAAATTCCTTATAATTGCAAAATAGTGGTAATACTGTGAATCTGGGCTTCTAGTATAACTATGAGGCAGGCACTTAGGGGACTATAATAATGCTGTAAGTACTAGGGATAAGCATGAGGCTGGAACAACAGGGACTGGTATGAGGCTGACAGTATTAGGACTTCTGTAATGCTCGTCCTTTTAAGATTAATATTGGCCAGCACTGTGATGACAAACTATGAAGCATGACCCATAAGAGACTACTATCATATTGGTATAATAAGTCTAATATGAGGATGGTGTGGTGTGCCCCTTTAAATTGTATAAATACATTACCCCTCTTTTGGACAGAGTGGCTTTCCCAATCAAGGAAGATGAAAACCAGGCCTGAAGAGATGTAGATGGCTGACATACTGCAACGAGCTAATATTTTCAACACTTTGCTTGCAATTGCAACACTCTGCTGGCAAGCATCTCAGCAGCAGTTCCTTCTGCTGGCAAGCATCTCAGCAGCAGTTCCTTCTCACAGACACAATCTATTGGTCTCTTTCACTGTGCAGCATAGCCGAGCTGTTCACAGCCAGATTTTATGGTCACCTCTCTTGGCAGTAGATCCCTGCAGTTTTTGTTTGACAACTTCCACACTTTCAGCCTACTCCCTTACTACGCCCCAGTTCCTTACACACATGAACTTGCTGCCTCTGATGTGTTAATTCTCTTCACATTACACTGTGTGGCAAAAATCACAGTCATAGTCAGTATTTTAAGCCTTTATGGTTCTCTCTGCTGGGTCTATTCTATATGCTAGGCTATTCTCTCTGTGTCGGTGGATATGGCCTTCACTCACAGGAATAAGCCTACGTGCTCCCCTCTGGGGTGGCAATCCTCGTCCTCACTTTGTATTGGTGGTCTAATCTCCACCTAGGGGAGAGTACAACCGATGCAGTGCAAGATGGATCTTCTTACATGTTCCTCTGCAGCCCTTGCTAGTTTCTGGGGTAACACATTAATTTGCAAGTGTTGCTTACCCCTTATTTGCTGGATTTTTATCATGGCTTCTTACTTATTTCTACCAGGACCTCCTTTGCTAAATCTTTCCACTGTCCAGCCTAAAACAAAAAAGTACAACTCTGTCCGGTGTCAGCAGGTACGGGCAGCCATGCTAATGATAACTCCGCACTCCTCCTTACTCAGCAGCTCAGTGTGCTAACTCTTTATGCTTTTCATCCATCACTTTAGTCATCACTCCCATGTTATAGCTATCCGTTTTGTCCATTCTGGGGAGTGCTAATTTACATACTTCGCATTAAGTGTTACATATAAATGAATCTGTATACACCCAATTGATCTTTTCTGTAAGAACATGTACTCCTTCCCCTCCCCCAAACTATGAAGTCTGCAGTGACTAACAATATGGAGAACAATATGGGCCCGATTCATTATTAAATTTTCACTTTTTTTTTTTTTTGGGGTGATTTTACCTTTTTATCATTTGTGCATTTTACACTTTTTAAAAGTATATTTTGTGAGTTCGTCTATTAATTATTATTTTTTTTTTACGTCTGTCATTGTGGGCGGGCTTTGTGGTTTACAGAAATTTTTGGCTCATTCATCAATTGCGACTTTTTAAAACGTCATCAAATTTTGGTGCAAGTGCACTCCAAGTTTACCCCTGGATTATTTTATGCACACCTGAATTTTTTTGCTCAAACTACGCCACCTTGTAGTGAAAAACATGTTACTTTTTGTGTTTTAAAAAGTCGCAAAAAAAAAGGTTAAAGACAAAAATAAAAGACATTTATGATTTTGTGCAAAATTCCTGAACCATGTGTATGTTTTATGTTTGAACAATTTTCTTGCAAAAAAAAAAAAAAAAAAAGTCAACAAATACCCCAAGACAAAAAGAAAAAGAAAAGTGACTTTAAAAAATGCAAATAATTAATCGGGCTCCATGTCTGTTGAGAATTATGAGGGTAGAATCATGGGACTTTAGATACTACTACCATAAAGGGTGTCTTAAAGGGGTTGTCCATGACTTTAACACGCATGGCCTATGTTTAGGATAGGTAATCAGTCTCTGATCGGTGTGGGTGCAACACCTAGCACCCTCGCCGATCAGCTGCTTCCAGTCTCGGCAGGGGCCGGAACTGCTCAGTTACGGAGTGGCACAGCACAGCTCCATCGACTGCATAGTGGCCGCGGATGGGTACTGCACATCCACCCGCATTCAAACCAATAGGTGGCGGATGTGCAGTACCCGGCCGCGGCCACTATGTGGTCGATGGAGCTCTGCCGCTCAGTAACTGACCACCGCTGATGCTGAAAAAGCTGATCGATCGATCAGACACTGATTTAAGGATAGACCATGAATGTTAAAGTCACGGACAACCCCTTTTAAGAGTATTGCCAGCATTAATTTATAAGACGCGTCTGGACTGTTTGAGGGTGGTGCTAAAAATCTGAAAACATAATAATCCCATCCGAGTCTTTTTCACATCGCTGTTTACCTCCTCCGGCAGAATAAAGCCTCCTATAAAAATGAATGATTGAATGAATTAATCAGATTTGAGCCTCCATTTTTTTCAGTTCAGGTTAATGTTAAAGCCATGATGATAGAAATGCCTGACATTAACGTAATCAATACACAATATAGAAAAATGCTGCGAAAAGCATCGGATCAATGCCGGCACATTACCGTATGGGCTTTTTACTAGCTGAATATATTAATACATAAGAAATAGCCTCCGCATAGTCACAATGATCTATTGCTTCTATCAGGAGTAAACCTGCACTAGTTCCGTCTCAATTTCAGGAGCTAAAAAAAACCAAACATTGTACTTTTTATCAAAATACATATGTGTTATATACAGCTCTGGCAAAAATTAAGAGACCACTGCAAAATGTTCAGTTTGTCTGATTTTTCTCTTTATAGGTATATTTTTTGATTAAAATGTAAATTGTTCTTTTAGTTTATAAACTTCTGACAACATGTCTCCGAATTTTCAAGCAAAAAAATTTTTTTATTTTTTTTTCTGCCAAAGAACAATGGTCAAAATTAAAAAAACAAACAAAAAAAAAACCCAGTGCTTTAAGACCTCAAATAATGCAAAGAAAACAAGTTCATAATCATTTAGAAACAACAAGACTGATGTTTTAACACAGGAAGAGTTCTGAAATCAATATTATGTGGAATAACCGTTGTGGTGTAGTGACCCCTGATGCAGCTAGGGGGCACTGTGTATGCTCCTCGAGATATGCATGGAAGCATGGTTTGTGTTGTGGTAAAGGACCTGTGATGAGGTCATGATCAGGTGACCTAACCATGTGATCCTGACCTCACCTATGGGCGGGGTTACGCCTATGTAATGGAGTTTGTTTGGCACCTGGAGAGTGTTGTGGGAGTCTGCCAGTGTGGACAGACTTCCATGTGGGACATTACAGAGAGGTCTCTGCGTCTGAAGAGAGTGTGTGGGAGTCTGCCAGTGTGGACAGACTTCCATGTGTCCAAGGCAGGACATTACAGAAAGGTCTCTGTGACTGGAGAGTGTTGTGGGAGTCTGCCAGAGTGGACAGACTTCCAAGTGTTCCATGTGGGACATTACAGAGAGGATTCTGTGACTGAGGAGTGAGGCTCCAGGCAGGAGCTGAAACATTGAAGATTTGTATTGCCTGTGACTGTGAGGTTTATGATGATTTTTGGATAAGAAAGTGTCTCCTGATTTACCTCTGAAGCAGCCGAGTGAGTAAAACCTTACACTGTGATTTTTAAAATCAGCTTTCATGCGTCTTGGCATGCTTTCCACCAGTCTTTCACACTGCTCCTGGCGCAAAAATGTAAGCAGTTCTTCTTAGTTTGATGGCTTGTGACTATCCATCATCCTCTTGATCACATTCCAGAGGTTTTCAATGGGGTTCAGGTCTGGAGATTGGGCTGCCCATGACAGGGTTTTGATTTGGTGGTCTCTTAATTTTTGCCAGAGCTGTATGCTTCCTTCCCCAGTTTAGTCACTGCTTCCTCTCCCCTCTGCCTTCTGAACTCAATATCCAATCTGAAAAATCAGCTCAAAACCATCTTAATCAGATGAGACGGACGGCAGGCTCACTATGGATATATGTGACACATATACTATGAAGGGAGAGATGAGGAGTGAGGAGCAGGGAGAGCAAACAGGCAGAGAGAGAGACACACAGAAAGATCATGCTGAGTTTTCTAACAAGTCTTTTAACTCACTTCAGTACTGGATTCACATCTACACAGCTCAGTACTGCAATATACAATAATATAATCCATGCTGCTTTTCTCTGTGTGCTACAAAAAGAATGAAGACTTCCTCTGTGGACAGCAGAGATCACAGCAGCTAAACTTTAGCCACCAGGTCAGTGTGGATTGCAAATCAATAAATAGAGAATGCAGAGGAGATGACTGGTGAAAATGCAGGATACAAGTCAAAAATAGTGTTATTCCTTATGTACATACACAACAGCTTATTCTGAAAAGCTACTTGAAAGTATGGATTCCTTTTATATACAAATAGTGCATAAGAAAACACAGTATTAATATAATAGTAAATCCAGGCAAAGTGGTGAGAATGCAAATAAAGGCAAAAATGACAGAAAAAAACACTGAATAAAAAAATGAACTGGATATAAGTGGAGCAAAATGGAAACGTAGACATGTATAAAAAATTTAGACGAAAAAGGTAGCACAGGACAAAGCAATATACAGAATAAATAGGAACCACGCGTTTCGCATCAAGTCTTCTTATATGGTGGGGCAACATTCACCTGATATCCCTGCACCCCAAAAGCTTCACCCCTGTATAATAAATATATAGGCGCTGGTGACTCTCTGCTGATACAGTACCTACCTTCCACACAAGATGGCTGCGCCCTGGTGGTGCCGGCTACCTGCCCCGGGAAACAAGAGCACTTCACCGTTTGTGATCTCTCCTCAATGCGGTTTTTATTGCAGCATCGATGAACTGCGACGACCTCGCACGTCCCCTGCTTCACCTGATGATGAGCTGCACAAGATGGACGATAAGAAGTTAGACGTTACAAACATAGGGGTATGTACGATGAAGGCTGGGGGGTACACGGCGACTTCGGGTGGGACACCTGTAATGAGGTCACAGTTTGCTAGGTGTGGCTGCAACATCACAGGGCAATACAAGTGAATGGTGCGGCGTTGCAACCGCGGCACACAATTCGCAAGACGTCCGACCACATTGGATTTTTTTTGCAATTTTCACCGTTGCGGTTCACAAGTCACGGGGTCGATATGTGACCCCACTCACTTGCATTACCCTGCAGTGTAGATGGTGGTATCCTCCAGAAATGGCACCACCCTTGTCTGCAGGATGGGTCAGGCATTGCAGCTCGGCACAAGTCACTTGTATTCTGCAATGCACAAGACTGGCGCTATTTCTCAAAGATATCAGCCATGTTTTGTAACTTCCCGCATTCCCTGATGCCTCTAGACCTGTAAGTTCAGACATGACCATGTATTGGGTGATTGGGTGTATATATAGATAGATAGATATAGATATGTATAGTGTATAGTTAATGGTGTCCTGTCTTGCTTTCACCTCCCTGGTTCTAGCTGTAATATAGTCATACATTATTTATGCATAGCATTAGTGCACATACTGGGTAGATGTCCATTCTGGATTCTGCCGTCACTATGGTCTGACAGTAATTGCACAGTACAGTGATATCAGGTCATCATCCATCTGCACTTTGCATGACACTTGACTGACTGATGCCGTCGGGCTCGGAGGCTGCTTTGTGCCTCCACCTGCAGTGATGTGGCGATAATTCAGTGCAGAACATCTAATACAGGTGACACAAGAGGACGATGCATCGGGGACACCTGTACAAGCTCCCCGGAGCCATCTACTGGACAGAGCTGCTATTTCCATCACAGTGTTCTCATAGGAAGACAAAAGTGTATCCCCCACATGTAACCTCACTAGACTAAGGACTGACTGTGATATATGGAGCTGTGGCTAGGCAGTTTTTATTAATCAGGACATAGATTCAGTGCAGTGTTTCCGCCCCATGTGCATACACTTAGAATTTTACTAAATTGGTCCCTGCCTGTTAAATATAATATACATTTATAGTACTGCTATACCACACACATTCATAGTACTGCTATACTGCACAAAGAAATAGTACAGCTATACCACACACATTCACAGTACTGAAATACTACACATAGACATACTATAGTTATACTATACTGCAAACAGACATAGCACCGATATACTATATATATTTATTGCACTGCTGTATCATATATATAGACATAGTACTGCTATACCACTGTTACATTACACATAGACATAGTACCACTGTACTACACATAGACATACTATAGCTATACTACACACATTCATAGTACTGTTACACTACACATACACATAGTACCGCTATACCGCACACATTCATAGTACTGCTATACTGCACAAAGAAATAGTACAGCTATACCACACACATTCACAGTACTGAAATACTACACATAGACATACTATAGCTATACTATACTGCAAACAGACATAGCACCAATATACTATATATATTTATTGCAATGTGTATCATATATATAGACATAGTACTGCTATACCACTGTTACATTGCACATAGACATAGTACCACTGTACTACACATAGACATAGTACCGCTATGCCACACACATTCATAGTATTGCTATGCTGCACAAATACATAGTACAGCTATACTACACATAGACATACTATAGCTATACTACACACATTCATAGTACTGTTACACTACACATAGACATAGTACCGCTATGCCACACACATTCATAGTACTGCTATGCTGCACAAATACATAGTACAGCTATACTACACATGGACATAGTACATACGACACACTTTCATAGTCCTGCTATTTTTCACACCTTTATATACTGCACACATTTATAATACTGCACACAGTGTCACGATTTCGCCTTTGTGTGTCTGGAAGCAGTGAGTGACAGTTCAGCCGTCCAATCTAGGAATGGGGCATGCTGAGCAGTAAGAATGGTGATGGACAGCTCTGTGTCCAATCAGAGGCTGGGGGTGTGCTGAGCTGTTAGTATCTGGAGTAACAGGTCAGTCATCCAATCAGAGTCGTGATAGGCTGGGGCCTCCTACATGTGACTGCTTTTTGAGTGAGTACCTGACTTTTTAGCCAGCTCGCTGCCTCTAAATAGTGCCAGTTGTTACTTTGATCAAATGGTGTGCGCTTGTCTGTTCTTTGTGTTTTTCTATTTGATCTTTGTTGCTTGACCTTGGACCTTACCTTTTGACCATCCGTTTGCCTTACTCTTTTGTCTTGATCCACTACCTTCCCAGAATTCTGACCTCGGACTGTTACCTGACTATGCCTTTTCCTTATCCCTTTGTTTATGATGAGCTCTCTTGGTATCTGACCCTGAACCTCCTGACTACCCAGCCTCACAGCTTGTCCGTGAACAGTGACTAGCGTCACACATAGTACCGCTACACTACACACATTCATAGTCCTGCTATTCTTCACACCTTTATATATACTGCACACATTTATAGTACTACTACACTGCACACACACATGCACCACTACACTACACGTATTGATAGTACTGCTATACCACACATATAGTACTGCTATACCATACACACTTATAGCACACTATATCACACACATTCATAGATCTGCTGTAAAACACATTCATAGTTCTGCTAGTTCCGCACACATTCATTCTGCTGCAATAAAACACGAAGCATAGTACTCCTAGTCACATATTCATAGTATAGCTATACTGCAGGCAAACATAGCGATGCTATACCACACATTTGTAGTACAGCTATATACCACACACTTTCATAGTACTGATATGCTGCACATACACATAGCATGGCTATACCACACAAATATCCAGATGTAGCAAACAGCAAACATTTTCTTCATGCCTTGGTGTTCTATACTAATTGCATAGCTTGGCCGCTATAATACAAAGATACATAAATAGTGTAAAGGCTGATCTGATGCTTGCTACCTCTGTAGTACTGCTACACTGCACACATAATACCAACATACCACACAAGTTATTGATATAACTACATTGTACATGAGGTCACTATACTGTACACATTCATTGTACAGCTATACCAAGAAGCCAAACCAGACACGCCATCTGCAGGCACGTGTTTTGGAGTGTTTGCCCCTCATCAGTGCAAAACAGGAGATCTGATTTGGCTGGATGAGAGTCCTCTGATAAGATCTAAGGGGGAACATTTCTGCTTGTGGCAGTGCCAAACCAGAAAAGGTGAACGGATGGACTCTACATGCCTGGTTCCCA
>VIAB01000347.1:202075-219296 GCA_009801035.1 Oophaga pumilio | reverse complement strand
TTTTAACTCTGCAGAATAAAGTATTTCTTTAATAAAAGTGTAAACCTAATACAGTAACATAAGGCCCAGACGATCCGGCAGTATAAACCCGGCTTCATTGCAGCAGAGATTGTCATTTTCAGCTCTCGCCCCTTCATGCGTAAATAAAATCTGTCATTTTCATTTTGTTTTTATTTTTGCTCTTCCAGTTATAAAAAAAAAAAATGTTTAATGAGAACTAAGACACACAGAAAATCACCTTTTACGCCGTCTCCAAGTCATTTCGCAAAATGTATCCAATACCCAGCTCAATATAGAAGCAATCACTTCTAGTTATGAGAATGCAGAATTATGTTACATTACGCAGTGCAGCGGAAAGTTTATCTATGTGCTCCTCATTGTAATAACAGCGGGAATTATTATCAGCGCAGACCCGGTGTTCGCGCACCAAAGAAAATGAATTATTTTTCCGGGAGGAAGAAGATACACAAAGGATATGAATAAAGCGGCATAAGGGGGGGGTCCACGTCTGAAGGAAACATGGATCCTGTTTGTAATTTAAGCCCCAAAATTGTTTATCAGGAGACTTTTTGAAATGAGCTTCTTCTTAATTATTTTTTTGGAAACTGGAAATTTGGATCAGACCTTATAATAATAGCATGGACTTGCGTATTGGGATTTGGAGACGTTGTCCACCCATCTTGGAAGTATTGGGTTCAAGACTGTTTCGAGGTTTTCTTGAAGTTCCTTCAATCTCTTCTCTTAATGATGACATTCAATATATGTAGAAAAGTATCAGGACGTCCCTTACACCTGAGGGAGATTTCATGACCTCTTATTCTACACCTATAAATTTTTAATATGGCGTTAGTCCCTTGAAGTTGTTATGATCCACTCTTCCGGTAAGTCTTTCGAAAAGATTTTGAAGGTGTCTGTGGGAATTTTTGCCCATTCATCAATACAGAATTTGTGAGGTCGGGAGAGATCAGGTTCCCAGTCTTCATTCTAGTTCATTCCAAAGGAGTTGGATGGGTCGGAGGTCTGGGTTCCTTGTGTCCGGTCATGTTCTTCCAAACTTCCCCCAACCATGGCTTTATGGATCTTGTGCACTGGGCAGAGACATGGGGAACACAGTTGGAAAGTTAACAGAGTTAGAAGCTTCAGTCGTCCAAAATGTCTTTTGTTGAAGCATTAATATTTTCCTATACTGGCCGACCCCTGAAAAATAAAGCCTGTAGGATTATCCTCCTCCACCAAACTTTACAGTTGGCACAATGCAGTCAGACGCGTACTACTCTCCTGGCATTCACCAAACCCAGACTCCTCCATCAAATGACAGGTAGAGAAGTGTGATGCATCATTACACAGAACACTTTTCCATCGTCCAGAGTTGTGTGGTGGCCGCTTTACACCACTCCATCCGACACTCAGCATTGTTTAGTGATGTAAAGCTGCATGGAGCAGATTGGCCATGAAGCTCTCGACAGGGGCGCAGTGTTTGTGTTGATGTTAATGACCAATAAGGTTTGCGGTTATGGAGTCAGCAAAGTGTTAGTGACTTCCACTTTTAAATAACACCAGGAAGGAATTTCATGAACTGTTGTCCTATTATAGAACCACGCTCAAGTTCGGAAAGTTCTGTAGAACGAGCCATTGTTTCACAAATGTTTGTAAAGGAAAGTACATGGCTATATGGGTTTGATAAAGTGAAAATCTAAGTTCTTCAGAAAAGGTGGATGTCATCTTCTCGTAAGTATTTCCCATTTGAAGATGAATATTTGGCTAATTTCTTCCTCAACCCCTTAGGCTTCTAAGTGTGAAGAACAAGAAGCAACTGCCTCTTTCCTGGAGTAATTATGGCACCTTTCCACGGTATTGCCATAAACTTTTTTTACTTGGTGGGTAGACATGTGTTCCAGATGGTAGGTGGTTTAGAAGGTGTCAATCAAAAGCAACCAAAACCAGGATACAGATAGTCCTTCCCTAAAAGGCAGAAATGAAGACTTACTCTGTATAGCTATATACTTTATTCTTCATATTTGTTTTCAAATATTACATTTTTTTGTTATCTTCAGGCAACATTGGTAGATGTATGGAGACATGACATGACTATTCATTCTACTGTTACCTGTATGTTATAGATATCATGGAAGTTCAAAAACAAATTATAATGGGTCCAAAAATGGTTGGAAAGTGGCGATTACAGCAAAGCCTTTGACTATGTTGATCACCAGAAACTTTGGAATACCATGAAGGATATGGGTGTACCGAACCTTCTGATCAGCCTCATTACGAACCTTTACATCGACCAAGAAGCAACTGTCCACACAGAACAAGACTGCACGGAACGGTTCAAAGTAGAGCGAGGCGTCAGACAAGGATGCACCCTGTCACTATTTCTCTTTAATTTATATGCAGAAGCTATTTTCAGGAAGGCCGGACTTGCTGAAAAAGAAGTAATCAAAATTGCTGGCCAAATCATCAACAATCTTAAATACGCAGAACATACAGCATTGATAGTGACAAGTGTAGATGGGTTGAAGGACTTACTACGGAGTGTCAAGATGGAAAGCTGGAGCATGGGACTGCTACTCAATACAAAGAAGACAAAGATATTGACTATTGTCAGGTATGACCAGGACTCATTTGAGATGGACAGTGACTAAATGGAAGTCGTAAAGGATCTCAACTGACTCAGATCGATGATCACTCATGATCATGCAGTAACAACAACGGAAGTCAATAGGAGAATAGTTATGGGCAAATCAATAATGAAGTCACTGGACAAGGTCTTCAATTTGAGGACCATTTCACTGGTGACAAAGACATGGTTTGTACATAGTTTGATCTTTTCTGGGGTAACATATGGACGATGAAGAAGCAAGACAGATGAAGACTTCGCGCCTTCGAAATGTGGGGCTGGAGAAGGATGTTATCAATATCATGGATGGCAAGAAGAACACACAAATCAATTTTGGAACAAATCAAGCCAGACGTGTAGCTTAAAGCAAGGATCACCAAGCTACGACTTGTCTACTTTGGACACATCATGCGAAGAGAGCAATCACTGGAGAAGGACATCATGGTCAGAAGAATATAAGGAACAAGGCGAAGAGGAAGACCAACAACTCGAAGGCTTGATGCTATCAAGATAAAGGCAGAGAAAAATCCTGATGGACCTATCTAGATATGCACAAATCGATCTTGCTACAGAGTGTTCATCCATCAAGTAGCCATGGCTCTAGATCAAACTGAAGGCCACTAAATAATACCGGACTGCACCGATTTCGGAATGACTGACCTACCAACTATTGTGTATCAGGTGTTCAACCTATGTTGACCAAAATGAAGATCAGAAGTGTTGAATTTCAACATATACAATTTCTTGTGCGCAAAGAAGAATAAACTATTGGACATGTTAATGTTCAACATGTCTGATCTTTACTTTCAAACACTTTCATATTAAAGCCTGGAAAACAGATGAATTGCCAGTGAAAGCCAAAACAGGGTCTACTGAAGGGGAAAGGTAGCATTACATGGCCATTCAGATGAAAGATCATCCATGGAAAAAATGATTGGTTTTAGTCTGCCAGAGTGGGATAGATTTCCATCCTTGGATGAATAAGTAGAGTCCAAAGTGGGGGACCCTTCCTCTAAGATGTTGATATTCCATCATAGGGTATATTGACAGAAGTTGTCATGCTGAGACAATTGTTTTGAAGGGACAAGTCTGGGGCAATGTTAGCTCCATAATTCTTCTAAATTGACCAAACTTAAAATATTTCAGCGGGTAGGAGGCAGTTTGCAGTGCTCCCGCCGAAGACTGACCCAGCTGGACCAGGGTTTTGTGAATTTATTTGCTCATCTTCTCAAATAGACATTTATCGCTGTACCTATCCAAATTTGATGTTGAGTCGATGCAAACAAATAAAAAATTTTTTTCCACTCATAACATATTAACAGATTGCTATCCTCCTCCAGCTGCACGAGAATTTCTACTGTGGCAAAAACTTCTAAGCATAGCCTGGGTTCCCGACATCGCGCTTGACAGAACTGAGCAGGACGCAGCCAGGCATGATGTAGGCGAGTTACTGGCGAGTTTGTTAGAATTATCACTACCTCTGAGCCAAACAGATTAACACTGTGAGGAAAAGAGAACTGGACGTCAAGTACAAAAATCCCCGTAAGTAAAATTCCGATAACCTGCAGCCTCTTATGTGATGTTACACTTCATGTAATGTTTTACTTCTCACTCAGGTAGGACGATGAATCAGAGCACTGTGCAACCGAAGTAGCTGAACTGAAATAAGGCGCCAATTGTTGTGCCAAAAATTCAGGATGTGCACACGTACCAAAAAGCAGCGTATCACTATTTAGCTCAGGCTCACTTGTTTACCCACCAACCTGGCATTACAAGAGACCATATTTTTTGCATTTCTAATTTAAAGAACATTTTTATCAGGAAGTGATCTATGTAAATAACATTTTATTATTTCATATATATAATATATATATTGTGTTGTTTCTTTTAAAAGAAAATTATATTGTTTATATTTAAAAAAGTCCTAAAATATTGTAATTTTTCCAAACTAGCCACTGAGGACTAACGATTGGCTTAAATATAATAGTCTCTTTTAATCTGGTACTGTGTACACTGGAAAGCAGGTCAATAAAACATCCCACACCTATAGTAAAGATAGAGGCAGTAATGATCATACTATTGATAATAGGTGATGTGGCAGCTCAGCTCCTTCTACCTACTAATGGGAATTCTTCAGACTTCTCCCTCCTCTAGGGAAAGATGTCAGCTTCCACCTCCTGGGAAGACCTCAGCCGCTCTTCTATCCTGCTGAAAATAGCCTGCTTGGCTCCTCATCCTTCCTCCTGGCATCAGCTCGGTTTCCCCATCCCCTGGGGGAAAATTGCAGGTCCTACTTCCTCCTATTGAGTTGTAATTCTGGTAATTCGTCCTCCTTGTATTTTCTGTGAAACAGTTTGGTTCCTCCTTTTTCCTCCTATCTAGGAACACTGAAGTTTCGCCTCAATTCTCCTGGGAACACCGACCTCATCACCTTCTCTCTCCAGCTAGGAAGACCTTAGCTACTCATCCCTCCTGGAATCAGTTCAGCTCCATCTTCTTAATGGAAACCCCTCAGCTCCTCTTCCCTCCTGCTGAGTACAGCTCACTCTCCATGAGAAAACTGCAGCGCCTATCCTCTCTTATAGAAAATAATTTAGCTAATCCTTCCATCGCCTTACGAGACTTCAGCTCGTTCTTTTTTCCTAAAAACAGCTCAGCTCCTCTTCTCTTCTTCTGGTAACACCTCACCACCTCCTCTTTCCCCCCAAGAACACTGCAGCTCCTCTTCTCTTCTCCAGGGAAAACACTCAGCTAATATTCCTCTTCCTCTTGGGAATAACTTAGCTCCTCTTCCCTTCTCCTCAGAAGAGCTCAAGTCCTCCTCACTTCTGGGAACACCTTACCATTATCTCTCTCCTCCCAAGAAGACTGCCGCTCCTCCTCTAGGAAAAAAACTCAACTAATATTCCTCTTCCTCCTGGGAAGACCTTCGCTTCTCTTCCCGTCTCCTCAGAAGAGCTCAAGCCATCCTCACTTCTTCTGGGAATGCCTCACAACGCTGTATTTCCTCCTAAGAATATGACCGCTCCTCCTCTAGGAAGAAAACTCCACTAATATTCCTCTTTCTCCTGGGAAGACCTTAGCGCCTCTTCTCAGAAGAGCTCAAGTTCTCCTCACTTCTTCTGGGAACGTCTCACAACGCTGTATCTCCTCCAGAGAATATGACTGCTCCTCCTCTAGGAAGAAAACTCCGCTAATATTCCTCTTTCTCCTGGGAAGACCTTAGCTCCTCTTCTCCTCAGAAGAGCTCAAGTTCTCCTCACTTCTTCTGGGAATGTCTCGCAACGCTGTATCTCCTCCTAAGAATATGACTTCTCTTCTAGGAAGAAAACTCCGCTAATATTCCTCTTTCTCCTAGGAAGACCTTAGCTCCTCTTCTCTTCAGAAGAGCTCAAGTTCTCCTCACTTCATCTGGGAACGCCTCACAACGCTGTATCTCCTCCTAAGAATATGACCGCTTCTCCTTTAGGAAGAAAACTCTGCTAATATTCCTCTTCCTCCTGGGAAGACCTTAGCTCCTCTTCTCCTCTGAAGAGCTCAAGTTCTCCTCACTTCTTCTGGGAACACCTCACCACACTGTCTCTCCAATCAAGAACACCACCACTCCATCTCTAGGGAGAAAACTCACCTAATATTCCTCTTCCTCCTGGGGAAGACCTTACCTCCTCTTCCTGTCTCTTCAGAAGAGCTCAGATGCTTCTACCTTCTTCTGGGAACACATCATCAGTAACTCTACTCCTGGGAAGACATTAGCTCTTCATCCCTCCTCATGAGAACACTTTAGCTCTTTCTTCTCATCCCGAGAACTAATATGCACCCCTTCCCTAATTTGCAAAGAGAAAAAAAGGCTTTCTTAAAAAAAACAAACTTGGATGTGTGTTATTGCAGCTCAACCCCATTCATTGGAGCTGAGCTGCAATACCAGAGACAACCCATGCACAATAGTGTCTGTTTTTAAAAGTAACCGGCCATATTGTGCAACCTCTTTATTGAAAAGTAAGATTTTTGTTTTATTTTGTTCAATTACTATTAACATATTTTCCCTATAATTTATATATGATAAATTACCGATTTTCAGATTGGAATTATCTCTGTCTTCCGATAGTAAGAATATTTTGTGTGGTGACATACTGGATAGGAAATAGAACTTTGTGCCTATTAATGAGAATTTCAAAGAGCAAAATAAAACAGATCTATGACCTTCAATGCTCGGTGGAACAAGAGAGCTGGCTCTGCAGAAGGGAATCATGTAATACACTATATCCTTTGGTTACGAGTCAAGGGTCACATCCATATGGAGATTAGACTCTCCTGAAATAAGTAGAGTAGGTGACCCAGGATCAGGCGAGACCGGGAAGACTTAGTAGTGGAATAAAGCACTGAACGTGAATGGTCAATAAATCAAAACACAGTGACAGCAAAACGTTCCTGCAAATGAGAAGAAGAAAGCGTACACTTAAGATTAAAGGAAGGTGAGAGAATGGAGCATTCCCCGGCACAGAAGGGATAAGTCAATCAACCTCCGCAGTGGAGAACAATAGCTTAGTCAGGTGGATCTTTGTTCTCCGGAGCCGGAGATGCCTCCTGAGGGTTTTGTTCTGTGAATAAAAGCCACCCGAAGATCAAAATCACAATGAATCATTTCAGTTTTTGCAAATTTGATGAGAAAACTTTTGTTTCCAACGCAGTTGTTTTTTCTTCCTTGAATAACAATTTATTTCAAGTAGTAACTCTCCGATTACACTTGCCAATTGGTGCCACACAACGACTGCCGATCAGCTACTCTTGCTCTAGAAGACGCGTTCTGTCCTACGTTGCACAGATAAGCCATTGATGTGACTGGACAACGTGTAATACTCCATTTCTCCTGAGATGGTGCTGCAGGAAAACTGAACACTTAGTGCCAGGTTTCTTGTAGATAACAGCTGATCGCTGGTCGGATACCTTATGATCTGCTTATAGTCAGGGGACAGGAGGCATAAAATGTTAACATAACTAATTTAATGGCTACTTTTGTTCAATTATTATTTGCTCATCTTTGGTTTCCTAGGTCAAAAAAACAATTTAAGTATCATTGAGTGGTATAACTCACCTGCCCTAACCTTCGTGGATTCAGCTGTGGCCTTCACCGAGAAATTGAGCAATTTTATCCCTTTCTTCAGTCACCTGAACACTGCTGCCGGTGATTGGTTGCAGCTGTCAAATGACTGTAACGGGTCGTCATTGGGTGTACCTCGGTTGATGTCCTAATCCAGCTACCCGACCACTGCAGTCAATCAAACCCTCAGTGATCAGCACAGCCGCCAACTCTGTTATTGGCAATTCCGGCATGCCTAAGTCCTGCTTCAGTCCCACCTAGTCCTATCGGAAATGCCCATTTGTGGGCAGGGTTTGTGTAAAGCTCAACCCTTTGTTTGGACACTGCAAATTTGCAAGGATTGTTTCCAAAAAATCAAAAGTGCCTTTCCACATTAAAGGGGTTCTTCAAATTTGGAAATGTTGGCGGGCATGGATCAGGCGACCAAGGAATGTGATGCCATTGCTTCTTGTCCCCAGACCTCCATGGCCAGCACTGGATCCACAGGAGCAGGTCAGTGTATCTGATTTTACGATGTTATTCTATTCCGTGCCATATAAAACATTTTTTCAGGAGCCTAGCCATTTGTTTAATGTCCCATCAGAATTTGTGGACTATCAGATCCCTGATTTGCCAAAAGCAAAACACTGAATATAATGATCCTCAGGGGTCAACTTACGGTGGGTGCAGAAGCTGGTGGTTAGTGGGGCACAAAAGGTCCACCTGCCCTATTTAAAAGACCAATACTATTATATATATTATGTGATAGCTAGGAGCCCTGTTGAAGACTTTGCACTTGACCCATGAGCTTCAAATTAAAGGATTTGTCCACTTACGAGGTCTTTTTTTTTTTTACTTAATTGCATGTATTTTGGGCTAAAATTAATTTTTATAATCGGGTTTCATTCATTTCATTAATCGGGTTTAATACTGCATTTTCTTGCTTTATACATTTTTTTATGATTTTTTGCACCGATTGGCCTGGAAAAGTCAATCGGTGCAAAATTTTTAATAAAATCCAATCGCAAAAATAAGTTTTAGATCCAAATACATGCATTTAAGTAAAAAAAACCACAACTGTCCTCAAAGGTGGACAACCCCTTTAAGCCACTGATCATCCCTTATGTTACAGTCACGGAATATTCCAATTTAAATGTCTTTTACCTTCCCTGACACTTACACATTAAGACGACTAATTCTGAATGAGAGAAGACAGTCCGGGACACATTTAACCTTCGCGCTGTCAGGTGAAAATTACTCACTTTCACGCCATTTGGATGCAGAAAAATGACGCCGGCGGATTAGCTTTACGACTGAGATATGCCCAAATGTTATTATAACATCTACAATGGAGCCCTAATATCTCTAATGAAATCTTTAGAGGGAAATAGCCGAGTTCATTCAATCTGCGCCGCGTAGACGGCGAGAAAAAAAAATGAAGCGGAGTATTTATTTTCTCCTGCTATGGTTCACGCCAGTACTTAGAAGACCCATCACCACCGTGTCATTCATTGCTGAGCACATACTTGAATTTCATGAAACATTATTTGATTGGTTTATGACACGCGGCGCGCATCAGTTCTGCTCCCGGCACTAGTCTCAGCCACGTCTCCGGAGTTATTGCTCACCCTGCCCTGTACACACCATTTACGCTCTCGTCGGCACCAGAGCGATTTCATACTGTTTTGGACAAATCCATTTACAGCAGAGTTTATGTTACTACGTAGTTAACTCTGATGGCACCAAAGTCGGCACCGTCTGTAGAGTCTTTTTCATAACGGAGTTGTCTGGTTTACAAAACCCATTTTCAGGTAGCCTACTTTGGCCCCTCATTCAGACCACCCCCTTTCATTTATGTACTAAAGTAGACAGAGGGATATCTTTGGCTTCGGAGAACCTATCTTAAAGGGACATCATGTTAATTAAAGTGGGCAGCATGTTATACACTATTTCACCACTGGGTGGCAACATACAGACACATATAACATAAACATCTCCAGATAGAGTATCCAGAAGGAAAAAAAATATTTTCAAAGTTGGTCATTTTATGCCACTCTTCATTGGATATGTCAAGACAATAGACTCCGTATCGGACCACTCCTCCCCTAGATTATTTTTAGGCTAGATCACAACCTTTTGTGTTTGCTTTTTTGTCTTAATGAATGATACACAGTATTTTTTGTGCTATAGACAAACTTTTTAGCAAACAAAAATCTGTTTGCTTGACGCAGGGAAGGAGAGAAAGCTACCAGAATCTCTGCAGTTTTAGTAATGTGTAGATCCTGACCAGCTGTATGTGTGTGTTTATGTAGCAGAGCTGTGTGTGTTTGATCTAGCAGTCCTATCTGTGCTGATGTAACAGATCTGTGCGAGTATGTGGCAGAGTTGTGTTTATGTATAAGAAATACAGGTATACGTGCCAGTGCTGTACATGTATGTAGCAGAGATGTGTGTATGTAGCAGAGATGTGTGTATGTAGCAGAGATGTGTGTATGATGCACAGCTGTGTGTGTAGCTGAGTTGTGCGTGTGTGTTTATGTAGCAGAGTTATGTGTATATGTAGGAGAGCTGTGTATGTGTATGTAACAGTGCTGTAATTGTAAGTAGCAGAGATGTGTGTCTATGTAGCAAAACTGTGTGCACGTAGCACAGTTTTTTGTGTGGAGCGGAGTTGTGTGCATGTTTACGTAGCAAAGTTATATGTGTATGTATCATTGCTGTAATTTTAAGTAGCAGAGATGTGTGTCTATGTAGCAGAACTGTGTTTATGTAGCGCAGCTGTTTGTGGGTAGCTGAGTTGTGTGGTTTATGTAGCAGGCTGTGTGTGTATGTAGCACAGCAAAGCAAATGTGTGTATACAGTAGACCTGAGAGTGTGTGTACTGCAGCAGTGTTGTGTATATGTGTGCGCTGCAGAAAATGTACATGGTATACGTGCTGTAACGCTATATGTGTATAATACACATGCAGCAGAAAATTACTACCAACAGATCTATTGTCTCTCTTTTATATAATAGGGCTTTAAAATTAGCGACATTGACCTCTCCACTTGTTTACACCAACAGGGAAGTTTTGATAAGTAGGAAGTATGATTTCTTATCTGGGGTGTGTTTTATAGTTTGAAAAATATATTAATTCTTGCTACCTGCTGTCACCACTAGGGGGAGCTAATGTATACAGCTATATTCATCTCAATGAGAGCTGGGTAAAGCTGTATACTATGAGCTCCCCCTTGTGGTAGTGGCAGGAATTGCTATTCTATTATATGAAGAAAGGGGAAGCAATTTAGTGTGGCGTCCGCTCTCACTAGATAGCAGTAGTATATCCTTCCTCTATGGCCACTGCCTTCCCTGGCGCATCGGTCCAGGCATTCGCTTTCCAAATACTTCAGAGATCTAATCTATTAAAATGCAATTAAAATTGTACTCAAAAGTGGAGGCTGTGAGGCAGCAGGAGCGGGAAGCTGTGTAGCTAATCCCTGCCAGTTCTTTGGAGACATGACAAGGGCCAAACATGGCGAAGCATGATAAGCAAAAATCTCTTTAAGACTCATTTTCACCGTCTTCCTCAGATCAGTAACAGATCAACAGATTGCTCGAGGCGGTCATAAATATGTAGGACCTGGAAGTGGCTATGATGGGAGCGGAGCCAGCAAGTCTTTATCGGACGTGAACCTGGCATTGCCCATTTTATTCGCTTTTGTTAATATACAACATTAAGTCGATAGGTTTTCGGAGAGTTAAACACGTCACACACCATTGCTGGGTGAGGGAGCCGGGAATGTGCGTCCGTCCGCGGCGATCAGCGTCGCCCTGCAAGTCATTTGCATGTAAGTAGCTTTGGTAATAAGATTCTAATTAGGCCAATCAACATAATTATGTGTTACCCTAGAAACCTGGCATATGTGTGTCCATACAGACCAGATCTGGGAGGAAATGAAATGCCAAGACGAAAATAAATTTAGAATTTGGCTTTTTGGCTCCAATTTTCATTCTTAAACAGACCTGTGATTAAGGAAAAATAAATAAGTATCATTTTGGAGATCCTGGAATAATAATGGGATTTTTTCTGGGATTGAAATATTAATGGCAAGGGGATAAGTGAATCTCCCGAATTTTGTTTTGGGCAGATTCGAAATTCATTTTGCTTGATTCAGATGGCAAATTTGATTGAATGACATTTGGTCCTGAATCAAATCCTCCCCAAAAAAAGATGACTCTAAAACATAATAAACAGATGGTCGGCAAGGGTCTATAAAAAAATATGGTAATCTGACCTCGGCTAGTCCCTCACCTGTCCCTCCTAGTAAGCCACCCGCTTCAATATCTGGATCTTCCGGCGCAAATTTGGATTCACGTTGCCCCACGGAATCAGTTTGGGCGCAGACTTTCATGACGTGTGGTCACTTCACCCGTCCTCGTGGGAAATGCCCAAATCATGACGTAAGTGGTGCCCCATGACCATAAAGGTAAAGTCAGTGCCGGAAGATCCGGACCGAAGAGTGAAGACCCATCCAAGGACCGATCCAAAGCAAGACCAGACGAGGACATGTGACTATAGTATTTCATTATGTTTTAATCTATTCTCAACCCTATAAAAAAAAAAATAGAACAAAATGGCAACCAGCTCAAATAAAGCAAATTCTGAAAATTTCAGATTCTGGTGAATGTGAACTTTTCAGGAAAGTCGTAAGAAATATGATTAGATACAATTCGATATGGTCATTTATAATCTTTTCTAAGTTCCAATTCCTGGCATTTCATTGGTCCCATTCTTTGGCTTCTGCCACCCTCAGTCACTGGCTTTACAACGCTCCCTGGGTTCCTGCCGGTCTTGACATACAGGAAATGCCCACTAGCCCAATCACCTGCAGCAAGGGTGACCCACCTCTGCCAGTGATTGGTTGAGCTTCATTTCCTGTTTGTCAAAGGAGGCCAGGAACACATGTACAGAATTGGTGGAGAATCAGTAAAGGTAAATATTACTTTTTTTTTTCCTTTTATTCATTCCACTATTTTTCCTTTTATTCATTCCACTAGGAGCCTTTAAAAAAAATTATAAAATGAACACTTTCAAGCTCAATCCTATTCATGTGAATGGGACTAAGATGCAATACTAGACATCGCCAATAGGTAAGAGTGGCGCTGTTTCTGGGGGGAAAAAAGGGAATACTGTACTTTTTTTTTTTTTTCTATTCCTATACAGTGAAAGTCTATTCTTATAGCTACCAGACTTACTGGACTACCCTATCATTGTATAGGCTGCACTACATAGACGTGACATCAGAATCACTTCACATCATGGTAAATAGTGCTTTTTTTTCTCTCCTCTCATTATTCACATGCATCACATCTGATGCATTGTTATAAAAGGAATATAAAGGCAAATAGCACAGAAATAATAAAATGTCAAATACGTTGATTGTCCCTTAACATTTCCCCGGCAGGAGCGCTTCACGATATTTTTCCTTGGTTTGAAAAATGTAAGATTTTTTTTTCCCATCTATGAAAAGAAAATGACTACACTGAATCGAGGAGGTGAAATTAATACTATTTCAAAGCACTTGTCACCTTTAATTTGATCCGTGGTGAGTTCCGCGGTACAGTTGGCGAACACGGTAATATAGGTCTAGGAAGGAGGATTCAACGTGCGAGGCAAAGACAAAGCAAGCTTAAGCTGAGAAATGTTACTGGAGTAGTAAAAATATTCAACACAAGGTCCATTATAAAGATTCATGGATCCTGACTGGGGCAATAACGTACATATGAAGCCAGCAAATTTGTGAAAAAAATGCAGAAAAGTCACTGTGCTAAAATAGAGTGCGAAAGTCTATGAAAGGGAAACGGTCAGAACATTTTTTTCCAATTAAAATAGTCTTTGTATAGGTTTTAGAACTATTATAATAACAATATTGGTCTTGTAGTAATCTGATGGGCCAGTGCTGAGAAATCAGGCTTTGTAGTCTGATGTGTCAGTGCTGAGAAATCAAGCTTTGTAGTCTGATGTGCCAGTGCTGAGAAATCAGGCTTTGTAATCTGATGTGCCAGTGCTGAGAAATCAAGCTTTGTATTCTGATGTGCCAGTGCTGAGAAATCAAGCTTTTTAGTCTGATGTGCCAGTGTTGAGAAATCAAGCTTTGTATTCTGATGTGTCAATGCTGAGAAATCAAGCTTTGTATTGTTATGTGACAGTGCTGCAAAATCAAGCTTTGCAGTCTGATGTGTCAGTGCTGAGAAATCAAGCTTTGTAATCTGATGTGCCAGTGCTGAGAAATCAAGCTTTGTAATCTGATGTGCCAGTGCTGAGAAATCAAGCTTTGTAATCTGATGCGCCACTGGTGACTGAGCCAGTTGGCATAGGGATAGCCACAGAGGAATGGATGGTAGGGTGGAAGATGTGTGGTGCTAGGGCAAAGCACTTCTTGTTCCTCGTTTCCTTATCGTACATGTTACAATCTGATGAACTTAAACTGTCCAGTAAACTTCTGTTTGTTGAAATGAAGTGCGTGTCTGCTGAGTTGTGTTCGGCAGCTCCTGAAGATAGAGGCCTGGAGAAAGCGGAGTCCTGCGGCCTACGAGTGAGTGTGATGCACCCAATACCTGACAGCACTGGGACATGATTTTTCTGTAAAGTGCAGGTGCGATGTGAAGCAGCAGCTCGGTCATTAATACCACCTGCGGTCACTTTACCCAAGTGCCATAAACTCTTCTGCATGGGTACCTCCTACAGATAGGAATACAAGTTTCCCACTTCAAAGGGTTTGTTTCATCGCTGACATAGGCGGTGTACTGCTAGATGCATTGATGCACTGTGACCTCCCCGAGCACTGTGCTACTTCTTCTTCTGCTAGCTCCATTTCCAGTATAGACAGCCAGTGTAGCCAAGAGCCTAAAATACAGTAATGGGCCAACAGGTGATGAAGAGGCACTGTGCATTTCTAACACTGATATTGCTTTTTTCAAGTGATCAACGACGTGGTCCAAGTAGTGAGACCCCCCGACAATTGAACATCCCTTAGGACACCCAGTCTGGAAAATAAAACTGTTTCAAAGTTTTCATTGCTCTTATTGGCTTCAATGGAAAGGTAATTCACATGCAGTCCAAGGTTTACAATAAGGACCCTAAACTGGAGGGGATCCGACCTGCTGGGCTCCAATACTCTGTGCACTATATAATATGTAACAAATGCACATATTCAATAAGAACATGAATATATTTACAGGTAGTAAAGCAAAATCATACAAACGAGAAATTCGCAGAAACACTATAACTGGAACCAAACATTGAGATGAATGTGCCGACAATGTTGGGACATTGAAATATAGGGGTAATGCATTTTTATTAGGAACGGCAGCAGGGCTGAATTGTGGAGCGCAGCTCTGCTGAAACATATTGCAGAAAATGGAGCTATTTTCTTACATCTCGTGATGTATAAAACATGAAACTACAGACTTGACTGCAATGCAAGAGATACAAGTGCACCTGCCTGAAGATTATACCGCCAAGTCCAAATGATGGAAATCGGGAGAGATGGAAACCATAGGAATACATGACTATATGCACTTATTGCAATACAGATATCATGTTTTAAAGAGGGGGAACAAACAATGTAGCAGCCATTATAGCTTCCATTATTCCTCCTTCCTAGACACTAGAAAGCAAACCTGCCGTGAAATATTCCTATTCAATTATCACTAGTAGTGATTCACTACATAACCAGACATTTTTTGCCTGAAAGGTTATACAAAGTGGAACGTTTCATAAAGGGGTCTGATAAAAATATTGGTTTGTGTGGGCTTTTACCCAACCAGTGGTGTATATTAAAGGGATTGTCCAATAAGACCATATGGTCTATTTGGGTTGCAAAGGAGTGGATGACGGCTGCTCCCCGAAGAGATTGGCTGACCTGACTTATGCTGCTGGACACAATATGCTGTCATTGCATGACTCTGATGGAAAGGATTGTGATTTTGTGGTTAATGCCATGGTTTATTGGAATCCCTTTTATATGAGAGCTATGGGAGAAAACATGGATGGGGATGGGGAGCATGGAGCCAGGAAGTATGGCTGTGGGTTTGTGGGAATCCTGAGAAAGCAAAGGAGACGTTGGGACTGAGGCAACGTGTGGACCAGACCTTGAGGTTTCAGTGACAGAAGACTGGGCTTTCCAGGCCGGGACATGAGTATTGTGTAAAAGAGGCCATAGGGGCAGAAGAAAGATCCAATAACCATATCCAGAAAACTCCTATAAAACTACAAGACCCCAGTGCGCAATCTGTTCTCTTCTACCCACATCTACTAGATTCCATTTATAAATATGGTGTCTAATGTGCAGGGCCGGATTTAAGAGGCGGGTGGCCCGGGGCCCATTTTTCAAGATGTTGCAATATGTAATGCAAAAACACAAAATGAAACGAACGCAAGTTTATTTACAAAAATCATTTACGCAGAGTAATTCAGGTACAATCATTAATTTTTTACAATCCAAGCACTTTCCTTGATTTTCGTGCTGTAAAATCACTAATGATGTCACTAAAGTCCAATTCACGCAGTATATCTGACTCGATGCTCATGATAGCCAAATTTACAAGTCGTTCCTGCTTCATGGATGTCCTTAATCGGTTTTCAACTAATTTGAGTTTTGAGAAGAAACGCTCACCACTGCAGTGTGTTACCATCAAAATCAGATATATCCTCAGAGCTATCTCAATATTTGGGAAAGTGTCCTGCACACCCTTCTCCATGATAAGCTTGTACATGAAAAGTTCAGTGCTGATATCTTTTGGCTCCTCGTCTGTGAATAAATTGGCAAATGGTACAAACTGACACAGTTCATGGATAAATGTAATGTCCAAGTCATCTCAATAAGACTGGACGAGTTGCTCTGCTGTGGCCTTAAGCTCGTCTGAAGACAGTTCTTTCAGATGGCAAAAAAAGCTAAATTTGCTTGATATATCTTTATATGCTTGAAGACGTTGGTCAAGAGAAGCGATAAACTGATCAATGATAGGCAAGAAAGTTTCTGTTCTGTAATTTTCAGAAGGGCTGAGTTGTACTTCTTCCGTATGGCCAGAATCCAATGGATTGAGACACACGTTTCGGCGCCTGTGTCGAGTTATCGTCTGAACATTGTCAGATGAACCAGACAGCTCTTCGCCTTGCTTCTCATAAATTTTGAAGGAGTCACGCTTTGATGCGATTACAGTAGGACCGTAGCCAGGTCCCCTAAACTTTCAATAGTTTCTCTTTTGTTAAATGTTCCTTATCATTAGAAACGGTTCACAGCAAATGGTTCACAGTATTTTACATGTTTTGAGATATTTATCCCTATATTGGTGGGAGGCCCCCGCTTGGTGGGTGGCTCGGGACCCCCCCTAAATCCAGGCCTGCTAATGTGGCCATTAATCCTCCTTAACATCTAGGTGTGTTTGCGTATTGCCAAGTTTCGGATACGGCTTTAAAGAAGGCTACTACTTGCGACATAACACAATTTTATTTCAAAGTACAAAATTAAAGGAATAGTAT